>AYEL01080856.1:0-33080 GCA_000484575.1 Olivierus martensii
CATTCACCCAAAAAATTAGCAAATACACAGAACTCTCACAAGAAATTAAGCGTCTTTGGGGAATGCAAAAGGTTTTAACAGTACCCATCATTCTATCCTCAACAGGAGTAATTCCCCACACACTACACAAAAGCCTCGGAACATTAGATTTACACCCCAAGACATATATAACACTACAAAAGGCATCACTACTCAATACATGCAACATAGTAAGAAAGTTTCTCAGCATTGACACAGACAATTAGTTAATACACAACTAAAACATCTCAAGTAACTATGTCTTGACTCTTGTCCGACATAGCACTTTTGCTCCGGAGTTATTCCATGCTCACATTGACATACCCCAATATTATAATAATAATAATAATAATAATAATAATCAAAACTTATTAATGCAGAAACAACTCTCATAGAAACACACACACTTATTTATGCTGCTACTGTCACTTTCATTACACACCTAGGTCTTAAAACACTTCCAAATAAGATGGGCACAAAGCAAAACATCACTCAAAACCTGCCTGCAAAAATGACTCGAAAAACAAATCAACGAAATCAGAACAAAACTAGGTAGGTTCACCCAATACACAAGAAACAACAGATTTGCAAAACTCATGAAATCTATTAGTAAGATTTTCAGAAAACTAAAAACACACACATGCCATGAAAACCACAACAGCACACATTAAAATACATAGACACTCTAAAACAAAACTTGCAGCAAAGTCACAATGTCTGAAACAATACAAAACCAGCCTAGCACGTAAACAAGACAACACACTTAGGGTTTCTTTCCTGGGAACCCAGGAAATTGTAAGATTTTCACACTTTTTGTATTCCTGGGAACTACCGTGCAGATAGAAAAAATTATAAAGTACAATTAAATATGATCCTGAAGACTGTACGAGAGTTATTATCAAAGAATTTGATAATCTGCAATATGGAAAAGCATGTGGCATGGTTTACTAACAGAGTTGCACTCACATCTGATCACAGATTATACTTAATTGATCTGCGAGTGTGACTTGTGTTGGCAACTTGGTTGGTTTGTTTACTTCTTTTCCTTCTTATGAAACGACTTGGTTGGTTAGTTTACTTCTTTTCCTTCTTATGAAGTCAACATAAAACTTTGAGTTAGTTTATTTCTTTTCCTTCTTATGAAGTCAACATAAAATTTGCATTATTTTAAATTAAATTATTATTAAAATGTTAAATAGTAATTCAAAAAGAGTGACTGTGAATTACCTACTTAACTTTTGGAGAGTGTAGGAAATTTGGAAGAGAAACCAATGATGTTGAATGTAAAATTAGAAAAAGCAATCCACTCAAAGACAAAATAGGAAATTTGGAAGAGAAACCAATGATATTGAACGTAAAATTAGAAAAAGCAATCCACTCAAAGACAAAGGTCCTATTGTTCAACTAGCCTGAGTCCTGCATTGAGCAAGTTTTGAAGCAAGAATTAGTTATTTGACTCAACAGGAAATCTATCATCAAGTATTATAAAACTGGGCCAGGCTTTGAAAACAATTCCTCCATCATCAGTTGAAGCAGAAAGAGCATTTTCTGCTGTTGGTTTGTTTATTAACAAAGCTAAGAACTAGGTGAGAATTAAGAGCATTGATTGCTTATGTTTCCTCAAATTATAATTTAAGAATGAGTGATGACTATTTTATTTGTATTTTGTAGTTTGAATTGTAAATTAGTCATATATAATAAAGGAATTTATTAATATCCTTCTTTTGTGTATTTGTTATTGATATTAATTATAAATACCACTTTTTAGATTTTATTAAATTTTAATGCTCTCAGGATTTTCCGGGAATGAAAAATGGCCAGGAAATCAGAAACCCTAAACACACTATTCACAAAAAACGAAAAGACATTCTACAGAAACATAAACAATAAAGAACCTAAACAAACACAAAACAGAGAAATACTAACATAGCAATCACTTACTAGCTTCTGGTCTGCCCTGTGGGCAGTACCAGTCACACACAATCAGAGAGCTAACTGGATCGCAGAAGAGGAGACATGCACACTAAACGTACCAGAAATGCCCTATACCACCATTACTACTGAAGAACTCACAAACAAATTAGATACACTCACAACTGGAAAGCCCCTGGTGTAGATGGTATCCAAAATTTTTGATATAAACATTTTACCTTTCTTCATGACTTACTGGCCAAACATCTCACACATAAAACCAAAAGACACATCTTCCTTTCTTACACACAGCATCACTTTCATGAAACCCAAGCGCACAAACACTGGAAACACATCACAATACAGACCAATCATATGTTTACCAACACTATACAAAATTTTAACCTCATGTATCTAACAACAACAATATATTACCAACACTATACAAAATTTTAACATCTTGTATCATCACCAACAAAATCTGACAGCAAGTCAAAGAAAACAATATTCTCACAGAACAACAGAAAGGCTGCCATAGAATCGAAGAAAACAACATTCTCACAGAATAGAAAGGCTGTTGTAGAAGTCACATAGGGTGCAAAGAGCAGCTGATCATCGACACAACAATACTAAAACAAGTACACAGACAATGCAGACACTTACAAGCAGCTTACATAGATTACAAAAAGGCATTCGATAGCATACCACATTCGTGGCTCATACAGACACTGCAACTCTATAAAATCAATACCAAATATATTACATTCCTACAAAACATAATGCAACACTGGAGAACAATACTGCATGTCACCATAAATAACAGTCACGTAGCCACAGAACCCATACACATTAGATGTGGTATTTTCCAGCCCACTTTGGTTCTGCCACATCCTAAATCCACTCTCCAACAAACTGAACACATCAAACTATGGCTACAACATTAGACAAAACTGAACAACATACTACACACACTCACAGCTATTTTACATGGACGACATCAAACTGTATGCCTCAACACAAACACAGTTACAACAGCTGTTACAAATCATGCACACATTTTTTGTATCAACCATTTGATTCGCTATTTTAGCCAAAATTATCATGGCTGACAAGTTATTGTTTCTTCGGATTATCGGAGGTTTTCTCAATTATCTTCCGGATTATCAGAACCGAACACATTTTCATCCATATCGCTTGATTCGCTTCTGATTACATTTTTTAAAATTATAGAATGGGTGACGGGGACTTTGAGAGAAAATGAGAGGCCCGGAGCAACTAATATTTTTGATGTCCTTCCAAAAAAAGACAAAATTGACAAATATACAGTGGTACGTGTACAAGAAAAGCGAAAATATTGATAAAGAACTTCAAATTTTGAAGTTCAAACAGTACAGAAATATACAAATATATTTTTTCTAACATACTGAATTATAAATTGAGGCGTCTAAAATCATGAGGCCCGGGGTAGCCGCTCTTTTTGCCCTCCCTCTCTCTGATAGCCACTGGTAGGCGATATTGATGATATTAAAAAAATTATATATATTGGGAGGAAAATAAAATAATTTAAACAATTTAAATCAAATATTACATATTGAGCAGAAATCTAAGAAAATATTTGGACTTATAAGCAAACATCACTAACTTGTAAGTCTGCTTTAATTTATTAACAATACCAACTTAAATTTTCTTGGCGAATGATTACGAACTGGGTCATTTGATTTACAAAGTCAGGGTAGATGAAGTGACCCAATTTTGGCTTCTGTTTGTTTTGAACGTTTAAGAAACCCGATATTGTGAAATATCGCGAAGGTCACGACTTTAAACCAGTCTCTCTCTATATATTTTTCCCTGTAAATTATATATTACGACTAAATAAATTATAGCTTTATTTAAGTCAAAACAATTTGGACATTTGCAGTAATTATACTCCTTTGTTTACTTTTTATCTTTAAAAATAAAATTAAAAAATAATTTATATTAAGCGATCAATGGTTGGTTAAGTTAATTCCGGGTCAAAATTATTATTTAGTTTTTTTGTTTTATTTGGAGTAATTAATGTGATTTTAAATTATTGTTGTATATACTATACATATATTAAATTTTCTTTTTTATTGTTTTTGAAATTGCATGGTGATTCTTTTTAAATTGCATTGTTTGTTATTAAATTAACATAAATAGTAGTTTTAAAAAAGCAAAACAAAAGTAATGTCATTAAAATTTGTTGCTGTAGAAGTATATAATCTTACGTTTGAAAATTCATTTATAAATTTGATATCAGAAACCTGAGAGGTCCTGAAATCATTGGTGCATAAAGGGCACATGAATATATTTACTTTAATTAATGTAATCCGAATAAAAGAAAATGGTTACAGTGTCATTAAAAATACATTACAAAGAGCGTTGTGTTTATTTGTTTACTGTTATTTTTATTTAAATCTGTAATAAAATTATAATAAATTGTTTTGTTTCAAAAATTAGAAAATTGTTTTGGTAATTTTTATTGAAATAAAACATTAAATGCAGTAGAGATACTGTATTTGGTTGTTATTTTAATGGATGATACTATAAAGCGAAGTGGGTACAATTGCATGCATTGCAAACCTAGCGAAAATGGTACCGATCGATAAGGGGTCGAGACATACAAAATATCCCTAGTGAACTAGGGATCAAAGGTTAAAAGTTAATGAAATATAGAGGCTAAAATTTCACTTGCGTCACTGCCGCGTGCAAAAACTTAGTTGTTGGCAAACGGTGCATGCGATTTGACGCCGTGCCTCGCCTCGCTGCGATGTGCGACGCGAAGCGTCCCAATCCCATGCTGCGCTACCTATGCTATCAAGACACGTGTATATCTCGTTAACCTTTGACCTCAGACCCCTAGTTCCCTAGGGATATTTTGCGTGTCTCTAACTCCCCTATCGATCGGTACAATTTTTGCTGGGGTTTGCAATGTATGCAATTATACCGCGAAGTGTAAATGGTGCGACAGATAAGTGAAAAGTGGTACAATTGTCGCCTTACAGAAGCACGGCGAAAGTAGTACACATCGAAAGGGGGGCCGAAACATGCAAGAAATCCCTAGTGAACCAGAGGTCAAAGGTCAAACGTTTAAGAGATACAGAGGCATCTAAGCGGCATAGGTAGTGGAGCACGGGTACGGGACGCGTCGCGTGGCAGATCGCAGTGACGCCAGGCACAACTCCAAACCACATGCGCCATTTGCAATAAACAGAACTTTGCGGGTCTACATCTCGTAAACGTTCGATCTTTGACCCTTGGTTCACTAGGGATTTCTTGCATGTTTCGGACCCCCTTTCGATGTGTACCACTTTCGCCATGCTTCGGTAAGGCGACAATGGTACCGTGAAAAGTTCAAACTATATATATATATATAGGTATATATATGTGTATTTTTTTCCATTTCTGTCGTTAACCTTTAAGGTTAATCGTGACGTTTGGAATAAAATATAACTGCTGAAAACATTTGTAACGCTATTCACCAGATGGCAGTACCAGTTATGTAGGGTGGGCTGTAGAAAATGTGTTAAACTGCAGAATTTTTAAATTAAAACTACAGTTGTAGAAACTAAGGAATGGTAAAGATAAATATTTACTTCAATTAAACAACGCATGATGGTTAAGAAAAATAAAATAATAAGTTTAGAGAATAATATTTTAATATGGAATACGTTCTCGCTCTGATTGTATTGTAATTCTACACGCTTCACTCATGGGTATCTACGAAAAGAAGTTACACCCATTCAATAAAAACAATTTCTGAACTTCTGCACGCTCCCGAAGAAGTTTGGATACAGTTAACTAAACGCTTGTCAGAATAATCTACAGATTTATGGACTGGGGAAATTTATCTAGGCCAAATTTGAATATTCGACAATATTATCTGACAGAAAAACATTATAGGATTCCAATTCGATAAGTAACCATTATTAAATTCTCCTTAAATATATATAAGCATCAGTTTGCTCACCATCATATATCATGTTATCTTTATAAAATTCTGTGCCGTTGCTGAACTTATCCTCTCTAGATAAAGGTGTACATTAAACTATTTTGAGCTTTACCTATAGGAATGAAGTCAATTTAAATTGAGATATTCTCTCTAAAATTTTACAGGGTAACATTATTATGATCCTGTGAAGAATGAATTTAAGATGACAAATGTCGTTCGAAACACATTACCTGACTTATCCAGACTGGTACCGAACCAGATCGGTGCTATGATAGAAAAGAGAACAATCCATTCTTCCCTTTCCGTCATAGCACGGATTTAATATTAGTAATAAACATTCTATTGTCTCAATGTGATAAATTCTGCTTTGAATATTAAAACATTAGATTAAATACGACCTAACAAAGAACAGATTGATTTTTTCTAACTTGGCTGTAACTACTACTGTTCTATTTATTCGTTTCTAAGACGACTGCTTAGTTAATCGGAGAATAAAATCCAAAAAAAACGGAAGGCATGACTTTCTATTGATAAAACTAAGATATACAGTTTGAATAAAATCGAAAAAACGGAAGGCAGGACTTTCTATTGATAAAACTAAGATATACAGTTTGATATAATACCTATCAATATATTTGTTCTTTCATTTATTCTACAAATTATAGCAAAACACATCGGTGCCCTAACGATGATTATTAGTACTAAACTCCCCTCTAATGCAAATTCTTATAACACGACAAAAAAACTGCGACTAGTACTCATACAACGCTATAAACAATCCCGTATAGCGCGTAACATAAATTATTTTTAACGTTACTTAATAATATCCGTTGATTGTAATAAAAAAAAACCAAACGATGTTTATTTTGTTTCCATGACAACTTTAACTACTTTTCCGTCAGTTATACGAATCCGCTTTTTCGGAGTCCGTGTTATACGGGAATACTTGTATATAATATTTCTAAAAAAATTTTTGTTACATGTATTCTGTTTTTCCTTTATTAAAAGAAATCTTCTTTTAAAACAATAAAATCATATTCGAAACTAATGCACATCTCATTAGCAATACGCGATCAGTGCGAGACAAGTTTAAATTTGCATAAAATCGTCTGATAATGCGTGTCTCGTGTAACGCGGAACGTATCCCCCGCATTGTACGGGAATCCGCTGTATTCATAATGTTTTTTAACTTTCAAATTTGAATTATTTTCTTTAAATTAACGATTATCTGAATAAATGAAGCATAGTAATACAATATCTTGGAGGTACGGTATATGAAGAGGCACCACTGTATTGTCCGTCCACGAAAACCGTGCCTAGCTAAGGTGGATGAGTCCAAACGCGAAAGGGAGAGTCACAGTCGGTATAATGACGGGTGGGAATTATTGAATTAATATTATATTAAGTTCTGTTAAATATACTATTTCCAACATCGAAACTATTCATTTAGCATTCGACAACACAATAAACTTCCATTCAACTTCAGTTATCTCTCGTTTGAAAACATCCATGTGCGAAGCTGTCATCCCTATTTTGTCACTGGATTCGTTCAGTTAGCGCACGCGTACTTGCGTCGATGGTCGCGGCTAAGCTGGACGGACAATATTTCTAACATTTTGTTTTTTTTTATCACAAGAATTATTATCCCAAAATTCCATAACTCGTTGTAGGTTTAATATTGTTAATCAGACATTTAAACCAAGAAGACTTAAAGGATACTGAATGCCAAATTTGGAGCTACAATTCCAGTTAATAAAAGAACCAAAACAGTTTGAATATAAGAAAAAAACTGATAAAAAGTATCATTTCTTCTCTTTCTTCCTCTGAGATACCTGTATAGGTCGCATTGTTCAATCGATTTCGATGAAATTTGACGTATAGATGATCATCTAATGTCTCTTGAAAATTTTAGCGCAATAGGGCCAAAATAAAGGAGTGATGTAGTAGCTTCATTTTCCTTTCAAAATATCTCAATCAATTTTTAGAACAGAGGTTCTCAACTTGTGGTACAGTACGTGAGACATGCCTAGTGGTATGTGTATAATCTTGACTTCCTATTTGTAAAACGAGGCATATAGGTTGTACTGAAATTTTTGAATTTTGAGTTTGGTGGTACGCGGTATGAACAGGTTGAGAACCACTATCTTAGAATATAGAATATGTTACTTAGGTCAGAAGTCCCCAAACTGGGATTCGAGTATCACTATAGGGATGCATGAGAAATTTTCACAGGTATGCATTTTTTTGGTCGTCATAATTCATGTTTGTTGTATGGGGGCATACTATTTTTCTTTACTAATAAAGTGTTAATTGCGATTAAAAAAGTTTGATGACTACTGACTTAGGTCACGTAAAGTCATTCTGAAAATTTCGACCTAATTTGAGTTCAAATGAAAAGAAGAGGGATAACTATTCTTTCTAAACACCTCCAAAAATCGGATAGCTTATATGATTTTGGCCAAATTTTGAATATAAATGCTTCTTAAATTAATTAAATTTAACAGAGAATTTCGGTATAGTCAAAAATATATATTTTATATACGAAATAAAAATGAAGAACGTATTTAATGGCGTATATTCATCAATTGTTAGAAAATTTTTCTTAGAGAAATTATTTTCATGTAGGATTAAAATAAATGCCATCAAAATCATTTTTAATTTAATTTAATGGCGTAGCAACTTTATTGAATGTCATAAATTTCTCTCTAATAGTTATTATAGAAAAACAACAGAAATTTGAACGTTTATGCCAATGAAGTTGCAAGATTAATTAATTAATCATATTTTAGATTCGATTTTAATAGCCTGACCACCCTGCTGAATTTCATAAAAATTCCATGAATGATTCAAGATATATTAACATTACAATATTTCAAAAATTTTAATGTTCTCCATTTTTAAATAGTTAAAACTGGAAAGTTAAATGATGCGGTTTAGGGATTAGCTGTAAGGCAGGATTTCATTGTTAAATTTCGTGAAAATATACCAATTAGTTTAAAAAGTTATTAGTGGAAATTATACAGATACGTGATGATCACTTTCCTTCTGAAAACAAATTAAAATCGATTCAAAAGCATTTAATTGTCAAATAAATTAGTTAAAATGGATGAATCGATTTCACTCAAATCGGTTAAAATTTATACAAGAGAGATTGCCCCGAAATATCTATACATCTTTTTCAATTTGTGCTTCATTTTCTGAAATAATATACTTCTTTAATTTTTAGACTAAATTTCGAAAATGTGTGGTTGATGAAGTCGTCAAGTTGCTCTGCCTGCCTCCCTCATTAATTGCATTCGAACTAATTAGTAAATTTTCATAAAGTTTATAACAGATATTTTATTATTAAATATGATATCGATGCCGTATATTTTAATCCAGCAATTTCAATCGTGTAAAAATGAAGGCATTTAAATTTCTGAGATATTTTCATAATATATACCATCAATTAATGGATTTTTATGAAATTTAGTAAGAATGTTATATCATTAACCCCTTGGAGTCGTCGTTGGCCGCACTTTTTGTCTCTATCATGGTCCCTATGACGTGGCCCTGCTTTTGACGATGACATTTTAAAATCCAAATGCGTTATTAATTGCCAATCTTTAAGACAAACGTGATTTGTATGAACCCAGATTTCATCTTGATAAATTGCGGATCTACACTTGAGTTATGCGTCATTTCTTAAACTACGTTCGTTTTTTAAAATTCTATCAAAAATTTTCTTCCATTTCTTTTTATATTTCATTTAATACCTAATCTTGTAAAATTTTGTATAGTGTGCTCCTTTCTCCATCAAAATACACTGACGGAAAAAAAAATCCCAACACCAAGAAAGACTTGTGTTAGATAAATTAGAGAAATTAAAAATACTTACAAATTCAAGATTACTCACTTTTGGAGTCTAAACAAAGGATTTAAATTTAACAAAAGAACGTAAATGTGCTACCAATAATCAGAACAGGAACTTCTTTTGTGCACGCTCAAAATACTAAACATGCCATACAGTAGTTTTGTTTTCTAAGTTTCACTTCTAATTGTTGATAGATTTTTGTCAATATGATCGTGTTTATTCAGTGATATTTTCAACTTTTGGTTTATAAGATGCAGGAGTATTTAGAAACTAATTTTCATGGGAAAAAAAGAGTGTCTTATACAGTATTAAAAACTATGGTATGCATTATTGACATAAAAATCTTTATTTAATATTGAACCTTGATATCTCGAAAACTCTTTATATCGAATTTTTTTTGTTCCCGCGAGATTCGAGATATCAAGGTTCTACTGTGTATCAAAAGCATCATTCAATACAGGAATACCCCAGAGTTACGTCACCTTCGGTTCCAGACGAATGCCGTAAACTGAAAATGTCCATAAATCGAAGCATTCCATTTTTTCACTTATTGTATTTACATGCAATGTCAGTTATGTAATAATCACTTATTAGTTTCTTTATCCATAACTGACATAAAGAAACAGTAAAAATTTACAGAAAGTGATATACTGTACTTATCCACACGTGCCAACTGACATAAAGAAACAGTAAAAATTTACAGAAAGTGATATACTATACTTACCCACACGTGCCAACTAATAATTCAAACATGGCAGCAAAAAATATCTAGACGACCCCTGGAGGTGAGAGTTGGCAATACTTTTTCTTCCAGAAAATTATGTAAATTTGCAATTAACCAATAACGGCTCGATATGATAATATTACATGATATATAAGAACTGATTATCGAAATGATCACTTAATTATCAGTTCATCTGATGAAGCATTATTTGTTATGTTGCCATCGCTACTAATGATACATCGGCATGATCATCCATAACTCTAGCTATTGTAAATGGCGTTGTGGATCGTTTTGAAGTAAGTGTTTAACAAAGTACAGTACAATATTATTATTAAGAATGTTGTTATAAAATTAATTTTATTGATTTTTACAAACAGTAAGAATACAGTACAAATTCCTGCCGATAGACAATCGCCTTTATTGGAGAACTGGATGGACATTCAGTAAATGTTGATCTCTTTCGGAAGTATCTATCTACAGTTGTTTGTGAATGGCATAATCTTTTCTTTTCTCTATAGATTTCTGTGTAACATGCATAATCTCTTACAATGTTAGCATTCACTTTTGAACTTCTCTCAAAATCTGGATCATGCTTCTCTAAAAGTGCCATTCCAGCTTCAAAGTAACGAAAGGCTTCAGAAAGAATTTTAGAAGTTAGCCCTTTAGATTCAGCCATAGGTTCTTCAAGCATCTGTGTTTGCATAAGATCATCATCTGCCTGCTCTTCAAGTGCCAAAAGATCTTCATTGCTAAGGGGCTGAGAATGTGACTCAATAAGTTCCTCTACATATTGTGGTGTTACATTCTAATCGTTTTGCCATCTATCTAATATTTTCAGTTGCTTCAGATACAGTGTTTTCAAAGCCTTCAAAATCATTTAAAAACTGTTGACAATTTTTTCCAGGCACTTTTCAGTGTAGAGGGCTTAATATTCTCCCATGCATCTCGTATAGTCTTTATTCAATCTAGGATTGTAAAACTTTTCCAGAACTTCTTCAAAACTTCTTGACCAGTTCCTTCTTTGCTGTCTATTACTGTAATACACTTGCTGAAAGTTGTTCTTAAGTAATACAATTTAAAGGTAGCAATAATACCCTGATCCATTGGTTGCAGCAGTGAAGTGGTATTGGGTGGTAGAAATATTACTCGAACATCAGAAACAGATCATCTAAGGTTTGAGGGTGGCCAGGCGCATTGTCTACAACAAGTAAAAATTTTGAAAGGATTGCTGTTTACTTTACAATAATCTTTCACTTCTAGTATGAAGCAATTTTCAAACCAGTCTTGGAAAACTGCAGCAGTTACCCATGCTTTCCAATTTGATCGCCAATGAAGTGGAAGTCTAGATTTAACATAATTTTTCAATGCTCTTGGATTTTCAGAGTGATAAATTAATAAAGGCTTTAGCTTTAAGCTACCAGAAGCATTGGCACCTAATAGAAGAGTTATTCTGTCTTTAGCTGGCTTGAAGCCTGGCATGGATTTTTCCTCTCTTGCAATGAAAGTTCTTGTTGGCATCTTTTTCCAAAAGATGCTGTCTCGTCAACATTAAAAATTTGACTTTCCATATAATCACCACCAGCAATAATCTTCACAAAATCCCGTGAAAAATTTTCTGCAGCGACATTATCTGCAGCAGCTTCTTCTCCTTGCGTTCTGATATTATGCAAGTTTGACCTCTTCCTGAACCTATCAAACCAACCACAGCTTGCTCCAAATTCAGAATCTTTCGCTTGCTCACCTCTCTTAATCTTTATATCATCGAAAAGGCTTTGGGCTTTATTTTGAATAATGATCTGGCTTAAGGGAACATTACAACTAGTCTGATCATCTATCCAGACTGTTAAGAGTTTTTCCATTTCAGCGACAAGGTTATCCTTTTTCCTAATTATAGTAGTGTTTACAGGAGTAGCACTTTTGACTTCGTCAATAATTTTTTGTTTGTTTTTGATCACAAAACACTAGTGCAAGGAAATCCTAATCGTCGACCAATCTCAGCATGTGATACACCTTCTTCATGAAGTTTAATCATAGTAATCTTTGTGCTTAAGGTAATGGCGTTACAACTTTTCTTTTTGCTATTATCTGACATTATATTTTAAACTTTATCTTGAAACTTAAAAATTTCACTACAGTACTCGTGGCAATTACAAAGGTTAAGTATGGCAAGACTAGAAGTTTGTGCCTGCATGTAACGGGAATAGATTTTTCATGCTGCCAGTATATAACAAGAATAGAAAATTTTGTCATGCTGCCAGTGTATAAGGGAATAAAAAGAGAAATTATTGTATTACAACAATTTTTTGTAAATTGTGAGTAAATAAAATCAATATGGACTCTAATAGTGTAATTAAATGAGCAAACGTATAAATAAAACACTGTACAGTAGTACTGTACTATGTTTAGAATAGATAAAAATTATGTATCTTTTACATAATATTTGATATTTACTGCACTTATCTGATTCATGCATTAATAAACGAATACATAATAGTTTTTTTGAAGTTTAGTTGTTTATTTTTTAACTATTTTGGCAACCCGGCATAGTAATAAAACAGCCTGATAATCGACGAACGCTGAAAACAGTTGATCGCATGACTGATGGCTGCGAATACGATTCCTCACAACATTCTTAATATTGAACTGTAATAGCAGATACATTATTTGTATTTAATCACACCAAAACAATAAACTTTTTAATATATCAGCAAGATGGCCACAGTGGAAGCGTGCTGTACTCTCTCTCTGAAGAATCCCGTGTCCATAATTCCAAATCACGCAACGTAAATTCGGGGAATGGTGGAAATTCAGAATGTACGTAAGCCGAAGCGCCGTAACTCGGGGTATTCCTGTATATCAATGGGTTTTAATCTTTTAACTTCAGTAGATATTAAAGATCTAAAACCCTAAAATATTCTTAAGATTTGAACTTCAAAATTAAATTGTTGTGGATCCCCAGGAGTTTGCATATCACAGGTTAAGAACAGCTACTATGTATTATTACAATAATATTTGTTTGTATCATTATGATTTGCTAAAATACTAATCAAATTAAAATAAAAATGACATCATTAGATAGCTTGTGAATGCCCTTTTTCAAATTTTTGATTTTTTTTATGTGACAATCAATAAAGGAACTGGAAAACTCCTGTTCTTAAAAAACAAATTAGTAATTATATACTTCATTATGCTTATTAACAACATAAAAGAGAGATATTTTTATGAATTGTTAATACAATAGGGCCTGACTTTAGTAGTTAATTCATCCAAAAAAATTTCACATAAATTGACAACTGCATAAGTCCAACTAATGCTTAAATTTGACATACATGAATGGAGTGCATTAGCAAATGGAATGGCTAAATGAAATTTATAAACATACTTTAAGCAAAGATAAAAAAACTTAAGACCATAAGTGATATTTATGAAAAAAGTAAATTGTTTAACGAATTTTTCACACATTTAATGGGAATTCAGCAATTAAATAATCTCAAAATAAGCACTTTTAGCAGTTAAGAATATTTTAGTAAAGCTATACAAACATTTTTGGTGTGTAGCCATCTTCAGGTTATATAAAACCTGAAGATGGCTACAGCTATACACTAAAAACCATGTTTTGGGATTATTTAATTGATTTAACTTAGAAGAAGTAGTTTATAATTAATTATATCTGGGAATTCAACAAAAAATAGAGAGACTTACATATCTGCATATCTCTGTATTGCATAAATCAAAACCATGTAAGTTGGGGACCTATTGTATACTCAGCAAGATAAATATAACTAAAAAACTTATGCAAACTGATTTCAAATATAGATTTCAATAAAATTAGCATATTTCCAGAATTAAACTAGAATACCAGTTCAATATTTTCCTAGCTACCTAAATATGACTTCTGGCAAAAATACAAAATTTTGCTTTAAATAATAAAACAGTTCCAATATTTTAAAAATTTATTTCAAAAATTTTTTAATATTTCCATATATATCTTTCATCTTATTTTTAGTATTAACATTTTTACTTATGATAGTTTAAATATTTAGCTTTTGGATTAATATTTGGTACTTTATAATTTTATAACATTGATTAAAAAGTAAAAATATTAAAAGTACTTACTATTTTTTTTTTTTATTGAAATATAAAATTAAATATATTTAATAATATATTTGAGACTCGGGCCATGGGTCTACCAATCTACAATTGGTAGCCCCATGGCAAGGATTATTACAGAATTGGTACTTAGGGTTTTAGAAAACATTTTAGGAAATTTATCAGAAGTTATAAATTCTACAAAAGATATATATATGACATTTATTATATGGAAATATGAAGACAAAATGGAAGATCTAGAGAAAAATTTTAGGAATGAAGCTTATGATTTGGTCCTCAAGATAGAGAAAAGAAAATAATAAAATAATACATTACTTAGACAGATCAGCTTACAAGATAAATGTATATTAAAAGACAACAACAGAAAGATTAATTATCTCAGCCTGTCATATGACAAGTTCATATACAAAAGGCAGCATTTTATAAATATTTTAGGAGAGCAAAACCCAGCACAGGTAGAGCAGCAGCCCAAAAACAGAGATAATAAAAATCTTAGAAATAGGAAAGAAACTCAGGTACACAGTAAAATTTATGAAATCAATACAAGCTAAAGTAGAGAGAGACTTGATCAGGCAATATAATATGGTAATACAAGAGACTTTGTTAACTCAATCATAAATAACGATAGACATTCAGCAATACTTTAATACACCATACCATATGACAAAGCTGAATACGATTAGAAACATCACTAAAAGCAATCTATCAAATTAACTACGATTAGGAGCCCAATTGTTTTTAACTTAGAAATGAGAATGATAAAAGATCTACTAAACAAAAAGCAGATCCCAATTTGGAACCAGTATTTATGTAAAGAAGAATTTTATATAGGTATAACTAGTAGAGCATTAGAAGAAAGAGTTAAAAGCACAGTAAAGATATTACGAAAGGAAATTTGCATACTGCATTGGCAAAGAAACTTTACAAGTGGGACATAAAAATTAAATGGAAGGAGAAGATTATAAGAAAGGTTAATAAAACAGATGATAAATATATTGTTAAAACACTAGAAACTTTAAAAAGAGAAAAACAAGGGAATCTGATTAACGAAAAACAATCAGAAAATATAAGGTGTGAGAAAAAGTTCTCACTGTTCTTTTTTTGAAAAAAGAGTCTTTACTTAAAAAAGAATGAAAATAAATACATCAATGAAAGTATTGTCCATCGCTGGCCAATACTTTTGCCCATCTTTCAGGTAACTGTTGAATGTCATTGCGAAAAAATTTGTCATCTTTCAAGGCTATCCATTCGTCAACCCATTTTCGAACTTTGGCATCATTCGAGAAGTGCTGGTCGGCCAAGCCATGTGCCATCAATTGGAAGAGGTGGTAATCCGATGGAGCGATATCTGCGCTATACAGCGGGTGGGGTAAAACATCCCAACCAAGCGCCTGCAGTATGTCCTTGAGCGACTTTGTCACAATGCTGCTGTGCGTTGTCGTGCTGGAAAGCCACCTTATCATGTCGTTTGGAGTATTCTGGCGTGTTTTTCCTTGCTCGCTCAGCTTAAACGCAACAATTATTGTCTGTACAATTGTAAAATTGTTGTCCGTATAAGGTTTAACTTGGGTCTTGGTCGATCAAAGCCTCCAACTCATCGTCTTCGAACAATTTCGGCCTACCACTGTGTTCGTGGTCTTCAACTTCGAAATCACAGTCTTTAAAACGGTGAAATCATGGCACGTTGTTTTACTAGGAGCATACGTATCATAAGCATCCACAAGCATATCATGTGCTTGAGCTGCAGTTTTCTTTAAATGAAAGCAAAAAAGTAATGCTTCCCGCAAATGGCGCTTATTCAGTTCAAAATTCGACATTTTTGTGCACGAAAGCAAATGACAGTGTAAAAAAATCACTAATTTTTTGACGCAGTCTTATTGACAGATTGTTAGGCTTTGAGAATGACGCTTCTGTCGTGATAGATTGCGTCACCATTTACGTGCAGAGCCATCTATCGGAAAACAGCGAGAACTTTTTCACACACCTTATATATTAGTAGCATGCTATATGCCAGTGCTTCTCAAAGTGTGGGTCGCAACCCCATATGGGGTCGCATAACAAAATTTGTGGTCGCAGAAATTTCAGCAAATGTTTTAGTTCATATTCCTAGTTTATAAACCTCTATACCCAGGATCGCGAAAATACTTTCTTGGGTAAAAGGGGTCACCAAGTGGAAAAATTTGAGAAGCACTGCTATATGCTATTAATGTTAAATGAATTAATTAAATATAGTGTGTTATTTATTTATATTATTTTATAACGAATGTGTTAATTAACTGATGTTGAATTAATGCGTAAATTTTGAATTTCAAATGTAAAGAATAACATAATAATGATGTTCCATTAAATTTATGTATTTGATCCTATAGTTTATACTGCTGAGGATGGGTTTATACTGAAAGGGATTCACTAAATAATATTGTAAATTAACCAATTCAAAAACTGCTTATTATTTTATAATGTACAGTTCAATACCATCATAGCACATTATAGCAGTTAAAAAAGAAATAAGTTTTATTAAACGAAAATTAAAAACGTTTTCGGTATTTTTATCATACCATCATCAGTTACAATAAAACCAAAACCGAATAGTTTTAAAATATTCTAGAACAAATTCTCGTATTTCAAACAATTAACACTGCCAAAGAGCAGTTACTGGACATGCAAATTTTTAGTTAGTAAAAGACAAAACATATAAAAATTAATTTAGAAAAATACGACATAGTATATAATAAAATGTAATATTAATATTTAAAAATGGCAAGCGATATTATACAAACATAAGTTAAACGAGCCTATATTACCAGAAGACCATAAAATATAAGATTCCTCCAATCAGATGTTTAGGATCATTTATTAAAATTATGAACTGCATATCTCCAGGCTTTCGATATTCCGTCCGCCTGCTGTTCATTAATTACAAGTTCACTATCATTAGCTTTTAGGATTTCAATTTTTTCTGCAGTAAAAAGATTTTTGGGATCTTGCACTATTTAACTACTTTGGCTTCATCCCAAAGAATATCAATATCTTTTTCAAAGGCCTTCTGGGCTAATGCCCAGAAGGCCTTTGTATATTTTTTGATTTCCTTTCTGTATATTATTTTTATGTTTGTTTAACCTGTCTTTTAAGGTTCCGTTTCGTGGCTCCTACATATACTTCTTTCCTGTGGACTTGGATATTATTTATCGGGATCTTATAAATTCCTGCGTATAGATCTCTTTTTCTCTTTCCTTTGTCATTTCATACTAACAAGGGGAGGACACAGCTGACCCCCCACCGATTTTGATCCACTTGCGTATGGTGAAAATACATCAAAAATGAGTGAATACGTGTCCGAGCTTTTCATTGAATATGGCCTTCTAATAGTATTTTTTAACACTTGAAAAATCGAACTTTTGATAATTCAGCTTAAAAGCGATGGATAGATAACAGATCACCAGGTGCACAGATGGCGCACTCGATAAATACGTGGCTCGTAATCTGAAGGTAGTGGGTTCGAATCCGGGTTGATGTGTTTTTTTTTTTTATGCATTGAAAAATTATTTTTTATTTTTTTTTTTTTTATTTTTTATGTACTGTACATTTTAATTAATTTATTTTAATTATTATTAATTTTATATATATTGGTTATCACATAATTCGTATGCATTAATATATTTATTTACAAAACAAAATACTCTATTACTCTACGGGGATCGTCCGACGAGATAGGGAACGAAGACATAAAAGAATAATGGAAGAATAACGTAATTTTTTTTATTCACTCTCTCCCAGGTTTGATCTCCGGGTCAGATAGCTCTCTCTCTAGCGAATTATGTTAATATTGTGTTTTATTTCCTATTTTTTTAAATAAATATATGTTATTTGTTTTGAATAAGTATCGAAATCTCTCCTATCCTGGATCCTTGCGTCACTTACTCGCGATCCTATTCGAAAGTATGCTATAATTTATCGATATACGTGTTTTTACTCGGACATACGTTGTGGGGACCCTACATAAATATATTAATGCATACGAATTATGTGATAACCAATATATATAAAATTAATAATAATTAAAATAAATTAATTAAAATGTACAGTACATAAAAAATAAAAAAATGAAAAATAAAAAATAATTTTTCAATGCAAAAAAAAAAAAAAAAAAATGCACATCAACCCGGATTCGAACCCACTACCTTGAGATTACGAGCCACGTATTTATCGAGTGCGCTATCTGTGCACCTGGTGATCTGCTATCTATCCATCGCTTTTAAGCTGAATTATCAAAAGTTCGATTTTTCAAGTGTTAAAAAATATTATTAGAAGGCCATATTCAATGAAAAGCTCGGACACGTATTCACTCATTTTTGATGTATTTTCACCATATGCAAGCGGATCAAAATCGGTGGGGGGTCAGCTGTGTCCTCCCCTTGTAAGTTGAAAACTGTAGGCTGTCTTTTGTAAGTGCATTTTTTGTTACTTTTCTTTAAAGTTTTCTTTAACGTCCTATACTTGTGGATTTTGTATGGTACTGATACCCTTATCTAAATTGTTTGTTGAATCATTTAACCTTGTATATGATCGAGCGGGTCTTAAACTATTTAGTTCCTCCTGGAATCTTTTTTTTTTGTTCAAGGAATAGATTATGTATAAATTTCTTATTGTATCCATGCATTGATAAATCCTATTAAGTTCAATATTTAAATAATTAACCTCACTGCAATGCATTAGAGCACGCCTGAAGTAGGCCCGGAATGACGATTTTTTATATGACCAGGGATCGTACGACCATTTGGATATCAATACAGGGGTATTTGTGGGTTTAATAAAAACAGTGATTTCCAGGCATTCATTTTTAGCTAAAATCTTTATATCGAGATAATCAATTATTTTATTATCCTCTATTGTAAGATTAAGTCTAAGGCCGTATTCTGGCTTAGAAAAATGTTCTATTATAAGATTGCTCATAGATTGCTTTTCCCACATTATAAAGATATCATCTACGTAGCGTGAGTATAGATTCATTTCAGTTTTAATATTCAGAGGTATATTGCTTTCAATTTCTCTAACAACTATTTCAGCCAGGATCCCTGCCGATTGGGACCCCTTGTTTTTGATGGTAAAACAAGCCTTTAAATTCAAAATAAGAATCATGGCATATCATGTGCGCCAAGTCCCTAAGCACCATATGTTCTTCTTGCATTTGTTCCAAAAGGAACCAATAAAATAAAACGCAGGTGGCACAAAGGTTTAATGAAGGGTATAAAGATTCAAAATCTAAAACTGACATAACTTCTGTTCCTTTAGTTCTGATCGATCTCAATCGCTCTAAAAACTCTACTGAAGATTTGATGGAATATTGATAATTATAAAGTTTCTTACTGCACCAATTAGCTAAACTTTTTTCTATATAATATGTAAGAGAATATTGTTTTTCCACTATTGGTCTAGCAGATACAGGATTTTTATGCGTTTTTGTATGTGCAAAAACCCTCGGACAGGCAGGGTTAGGTATCTTTCTTTTATCAAGGAACGCCTGTTTTTCCACTATTGGTCTAGCAGATACAAAAATGCATAAAAATCCTGTATGTGCAAAAACCCTCGGACAGGCAGGGTTAGGTATCTTTCTTTTATCAAGGAACAAAGGTAGGTTAGGTTTTTTAAGAAACTTTCTTTAGCTATCTTCGTAGTCGGGTCACTTACCAATATCTCTGCTCCTGAAGTGAAGGTAGGTTAGGTTTTTTAAGAAACTTAGAAACTTTCTTTAGCTATCTTCGTAGTCGGGTCACTTACCAATATCTCTGCTCCTGAAGTTTGAATGAAATCTCTAATAAAGCCATCATATCTATCATTCTTTAACATAGCTAACTTTTAGATTTATCTTCTCGAGTTATAGTATTATTATTATCAGCTAGCCAATTTAAAACATGTCTTATCTTAGCAAGATTTATGTCTGTAGTATTCATGGAGGGTTTCTTCTTGTCATACAGTTTCTTATTTTGTTCAGCGATGAAAGACCATCTGAAGTGCTTGGCTTCCAATTCATCCAGTGGTTGTACTAATCTCTCTAAGGTCGGAAGGTCTTGTAAAAAATCAACATGTTCGGAAATAGAACAGGCAGGGCCTACCTGGATAACATCTTTAACGAACTGTGGAAGTTCAATATCGTCTACCACTGTCAAAACATCTTCAAGGGGAAGAACTTGCTTATGTGCAGGTTGAAGCTATTTATGAAATATCGATTGAATTTTTCTAATGTACATCAAATATTAATATTACATTTTATTATATGCTATGTCATATTTTTCTGAATTAATTTTTATATGTTTTGTCTTTTACTAACTAAAAATTTGTATATCCAGTAACTGCTCTTCGGCCATGTTAATTGTTTGAAATACGAGAATTTGTTCTAGAATATTTTAAAACTATTCGGTTTTGGTTTTATTGTAACTGATGATGGTATGATAAAAATACCGAAAACGTTTTTAATTTTCGTTTAATAAAACTTATTTCTTTTTAACAGCTATAATGTGCTATGATGGTAGTGAACTGTATGTAAATAATATTGTGTATAACTTATGCTTTAAAATGCTTGAATTTAAAAACATTTTAAAGCAGAAATTTCTGCTTAATTGAATATTAAATTTAAGTAATTCAATATTCAATTAGTAACTAGATATTTTTATTTCAGTCATCTATGATGGGCAAACTAGTATATCTATAAAAAATTCATATCTACAGATATTCCCCAGCTTATATAGATAGCTCGTTCCACAAAATTATATGCAAGTCAAAACACACATGTTGGAGCATACCCTATAAAGTATTAGTTCATCACAAAGATGTAAAAATAAAAATAGCTATATTAAAGAATAAGCATATAGATTGACTGGACAGCTGAAAAGCAGTAACTTACTATTTTGGAAGATCCGAGTTCAATTCAAAGCCAATACCTCCAGATTTTCAGGAGGGTTCCTTACTTCATAAGCACATAAAAAACATGCATCTATGAAAGTGAGGAAATAATAATAATAAAAAAATGCATGAAAATATGTTATCTAGCATATATTTTCTCTGCATTGTAGCTTTATCCACTTCAATCAGTAGATTTATTTGTAAATCACGGAAGTGTCACGTAAGTACAGATCTACACGTCGGACCTACATAAGTTGGGGATGTCTGTAAACCTTTCTCAAAATAATGTTTACAATTTTCTTTTTTTCATTTAGCTATAGTATTTTTCATAGTAGTAATTCTTAATATGAATTTCCAGTCAGATATAATAGGGTAGATAGGATAGCAATATCTTAATTTTAAATACATTTTCTTTTAATTTGCTCATTTTAAATGACTGTTTAGTTATATATATATATATATATATATATTTTTAATGAACATTCAGGATCTTTTATATATATAACGAGTTTTGTATATGAAATCTTAGCCATCCAACTAAAATATTGGGTATTTTTTGATAGCAATAAATCTTATGAATAAAATAAGGCATGAATGAAAAAAATTGAATAATATTTTAAAAAATTATTGATAAAAAACCAAGTATTGTGTAAATTTTGATTAATTAAGTTAATTAATTAGTTGAAAAGTTATATAAATTTATTAAAATATTGTCATTTTTATTAATCAATCATTTTATTAATCATTTTTTATTAAAAATATATTTATTGATATGCTTTTCCTTCATTTCAATAATTTTTATTTTTATTTTTTATAAATTTTTGAATTTATAACCAAAAAACAACATATATGAAAACTGTCCACATTCATGCATAAACAGCTATAACATTTTCTACTTTACTTTAATTGGCCTGCAGATGCTTTGTTGACACACTACACCCAATACCACATGCAGTGCAGTAAAGTAGGCTTGCTGCAATTTTCCACAAAACAACTGGCTGCCATAAAATAAAATGCTAAGCCCCTTTTTATAACCTGGGGTTGTTTACATTAGGATTTTCTCATATTCTACTAAATTATCAGTAAAGAAATGAACAAATACTGTAAGTAATTTTAACAGAATTAACCAAAATTTTTGTATTATAAGCAAAATTTTTTCAGTTATACAAATTTTATAGCTCATCATACTAAAATTCCATGTTTTATTTAAAATTTCAAAAATAAATTTATCTTATTCTAAAATCAAAATAAGATTACTAAAATATAATAGAATAGAAAACAGAATCTATAAGATTCAATGAAAAATAATTCAAATTCTACTAATACAATCCATTCACATTTTCTACCTTTAAAACGTAATTTTAAAATAAATTTTGGCAATCAAGAAATTTAGGACCCATCATCGGAGACATGTATTTTCATCCAATAAATGCAAAAGAAATCCACTCCATGATAGCTGCAGGATTGAATTTTTTTATTGTTTTTGTTCCACTTCCTAAATGTGTATACACATCAAAGACAGTGAATAGGTTAATTAAGGGTCTCATTGACTCTGCATCAATTAATCTTCAAGGTACAACTGTTTAAAAATGGCAGATGTTCAAACTTCTAAGATAATCTCTTAATTACAGTGGTTTCCAAACTTTGTGTCTGCACCCCTTTTTTTCATAAAAAATTGGTATGTCCCCTCATTTTCATAACAATCTAATTTTATAAATACTTTTTATTTACAGTTTAATACTACAAAACAATATAACATATTTTGTATAAATAATGTTCTTATACGTAAAAAATATATACAATTGAAGCCGGTTATAAGGAATCGAAAAGACCTACACTTTTTGTTCCTTATAACTGATTTCCCTTATATCCAAATGCACAACAAATCGGCATGTTATTGGATGGGCAAAGTAAACATTGAAGAGTTTTCAACTAGGATTATCATTTCGGTTTAATATCAATTATTTGAATTGTGTAATTATTTGATTACCAGTTATGATCTTATATCTGTGGTATACATAAAATTGGAAATAATTAAAACTAGATATTATCCGCTCATATAAATCAGTGGAAATTCTGTCATTTAATCTCATAAACTTGGAGTATAACTAAAACGTCTACGAACTTATATAACAAATTATTAGGTGGTGCCATTTTTAGGACACAGTGCCACCTGCGGATTTTGTCTTTTTAGAGGAACTACAGTTTTAATTTAATTTGTATTTATTAATTTTTAAATTATTAATACAAAAAGCAACAAATTGGCTTTTTATGATGTTTTTATTATTTTTAAATAAATTACACTTGCCAAGGTAATGCAGGATGAAAAGTAGATCATCACAAAGAAGAGTACAGAAAAATGAAAAATTATAGCTGAATTTTGTTATATCCGAATCCACTATATCCAACAAAAAATACACACAAAACATAGGTTTTTTGCTGGGACAGGACGTGTTTGTCCCTTAATATCCGACTCCCTAATAACTGGCTTCTACTGTATTTATTATGGTGTAATAATTTTTAATACAATTTAACAAATCTCACAAAAAAAACGAAAAATAGAACACACATTTAATACAACATAATATTTAGGCGATGAGTGGGCTTGTTTTTTGGAACAAATTCTCTCAAATCAGGGTGTCATCGAAGATATCGCTACTTACAATTTTTTTCAGTCACTAAACCAGATTGATATTTTTGCCTATAAAACAGCTACAGCAGAAAGTTTCTGTGTACATGGATTTATGTATAGTATTTATAACCCATTTGCTGATTTATTTTTTTTTCAACAATAATTTGAATTCATTTTTTTTGTTTGTTTGTATCAAAAATGATGTTTTTAAAATTCTTTTGTATCCCACTTGCCATAGACCAGTACCTCACAGCTTGGAAAACACTGTCTTAATATATCCTATACTATTCATTCAAGTTTTATGAAACACTTTTTTGAATGCTCTTCAAATGTTATGTTTTCTTAAAACAAGTGCTTTAATAATCAAAAAATTCTGACAAAAATTTTGCTATGGTATCTTAAATTAAACGTGACAATGTTCAAAATTTTTAAAATTTTTAGTGGTTAGAAGAGTATTACATAGTGTAGTGTATGTGATACATTTATGCAAAAGCAATCTTATATTTTTCTATAAACTAAGTCTACTAATTAAGTAAACTAACAAGGGGAGGACACAGCTGACCCCCACCGATTTTGATCCGCTTAAGTATGGTGTTTTACAGCTATACTTATAAACTAATTGTGTTCTATTTGATTCTATATTAAATATAATACTATATATTGTAAAGCTTTTCAATATATTTTTCTGTTGTAGCGTCAATTTAAGCCATTATATTTTGAAAATCACTTTAGATGTAATTTTTTTTTCTTGTTTTCCAAACATTTACTGAATCTGTCAAATTGCTCTCTTTTAATCAAAATTATATATAGTATTAAAATATCTTTAAAACTGACTTGACAATAGTGTTAATTGATATGAATAAATATCGGTACAATATATTTATTATTGAAATCTAAGATTACTTTTATAAACCTCTCTTATATATAATTATAAGAAGCAAAACTTAAGAGTTAACTAAGAGATAAAAAAATTATATAGTTATTATAAAAACAATATTCTACACCATCTATTATCCTTTTTTTAACATTAAACAATTGCAAGCTTTCTTTAATCATGTGTAATTTGATACTAGGATATAAATTAACTATATCTAAAGATATAAACTTATAGTTATCAGGAATTACTGTGTCTTCTAACTTTAAAATTAATGCATCAGAATTTTTTATTGTACATGGAGAATTGCAGATATTACTTAATTTCATTTTTAAAAATTTTTCCAAATCAACTATCGGTCTGTATGGCATATTTTCCTTATGAGTTTTAAGTCTTACAAGGGAAGGTTCAGACATTCGTGTCACCGATTTTTTTGAAATTTTGCACACCTGTAGTAGTCCCCTAGGACAATAGAAGTCACTACTCCAGGATTGTCGAGAAAATCGCACGAGAAGTTTCGTATTGACACTACTCCAGGATTGTCGAGAAAACCGCACGAGAAGTTTCGTATTGAGTACTACTCCAGCATTGTCGAGAAAATCGCACGAGAAGTTTCGTACTGAGTTCATATACTCTAAAATTTAATTAAATTTCGAATGTGTCAGTAGCGCAGTGGTTGAAGATTTGTTTTTTTATTGCATGATCGCTGGTTCAATAGACCATCGTACATGCAAAATATTTCCACTTGCGGCGCCACCTACGTCGTTGGTATAGATTAGGTTTAGCATTCAGCTGTTATAGCTTTGACAATTTTTTTATTTTTGTTTATTTATTTTATTATAATTATTTTTCTCTTGCATTGTTTTACATGAATTCAGTTATTTATATTTTTTAAATAATAAAAAGAGCAATTATATCATACCATTTTGTAACAAAAATATATATTATGAGGCAGCTTAAATGTTTCTCAAAGTTAAGTGTAATGAATATTTCAGAAGAAACAATTGATCCATTTGAAACCAAATTATATCTTATGATTTGGATGAGTGTGTATTAGTAAAGACTTATTTGGCATAAATTTTCCATAGATTTGTATTATCTGCTTCTATATTCAATCATTCCTGCTTACAGGATTCATTTTCCAAAATAGTGATTATTTTAAAAAATTTCTTAAATCCTTTATACTTATCATATAATAAATATTTTTCCTTGTCATGAATTATGATACAAAATAAAACTAAAAACCTAAAATCCTAACTGCTCTCAATCAGTGTTTAAATAACTATTAAACAAATACTAAGCACACACATTTAAAATATTGGTCTGCTTGTGTGTGCTTAGTATTTGTTTAATAGTTTTGAATTATGATATATGATATATTAAAAAACTTACCTTTGATCTACAAAAGTAAATTTGCCTTCCATATTATGTCGGGAAATAAATTCATTTGAAGAATTTGAACCCATGAGATCACTTGTATTAGGTGTACTTGTAACTTGAAGACGACCAATTGCAACTAAACAACAATGGCTACCACTATGAGCATCTTCAGGATCCAACCTTTCAATCTGAACACCTATTATTATTTAATGAATTATTAATTAAAGCAAATAACTTCAATTTTTAACTACAGTGTCTCTCTGATCTACATAATACATATTTTTGGAAGCATTACTATACAGGTAATACTTGACTTACAACCACTTGTACTTATAACAGCAATATCATCAACAAATTCTATAATTAGTCAATTCAATTGGCAAAGGGTTTAAGTGTCTGAGCAATGATCAGATATACAAAAAAGCATCCTTATTGTATCTAGGTCTTGTATTTTTGTGTTAGTTAAATTTATTATGATAAAGTAACACTAACAATAAATATTGATAGTTGACAATTCTTAAATTTTGGATATTTCTAAGCTTACAATTGCTCTAACTTATGACATGCTTCATGATTCTAACTCATCTCATGCTTTTTCTAAAAGGCATGAGATATGCAAAACAATTATATACTATAAAATTATAATATATAGGCACTCCTTGAGTTACAAATGTAATTCATATTTAAGTTTTTTTACAACTTGTTTTGTTTGAAACTTTGATATTGTTATTATTTAGCCCTCAAAAGTATTGAAATAACTTTATTATACTGTATTTTGTAATATATTTAACAATTATAAATTAATAATTAACTATTCAATTAGAAGTTTCTTACTTCACAGATATGAATAAAAAGTTTTGATCATAAAGTTAGGAATTTTATTTGAAATTGCTTGTTAGATTGCTGTAATATGTTAACCAACTGTAATTTTATATTATATTGGTTGGTAAAGAATTCTGCTATTATAATATTCAAAATTCTTAAAGATTTATTGAAATTGTGAAATTTAGAAATGAAATAACATGTTTGTAAGTATGAATGCTTTAACTTGAGGAACATCTGTACCATTTAAAATAATAATAATGAACTGCATATTAAATTATTATGACAATGATTTAAAAAATTTATGAATGCCAAAATAATTTGTATAACAACCAGAAAATACAAGAAATTTATGCAAGTCAGAGAGCACTGTTTCAGCTAAAACTAATTTGAATATAATCAGAAATTGATAAATGAATTCCTATATTGATATTTATCTTTGATTTATACACATGGCTGATATTTAAAATATTTAATCAGTATAGTAATATATATACAGTATATTCTTGAATTTTTAAATAACTCACTGCAGAAAATTAATTTACACTAGACAGTAATCACAACTTAATTTTTACACAAGAATTAATATACATTAATAATAAAAATCAAGATAAAAATTAAACTACAGCTCTTCTAGGATATAACACTACACCAAGGATTCAGATATGCTGAAGGTTTTTTTCTATTCGCCATCTTTTGAAAGAAAATCTTTCATTATGATAACTATGTCTTGTAGATATAGTCACCATAATTAACCACTATCATAATCAACATAAATGTTAGCTATATTTACAAGTTTATCATTGTTTAATTATAGAACATTAAAACATATTAAAATGACTAATAATTTAATATTAAATGAACTTTCAATGATTTAAGTATAACTTATCATTGAAGCTCACTTAGTATTTATTTATTTATTTAGTTAATGATTCACAATATTTTTAGAGTTGCCACTATTCATTAATTTTGCCTACATCTTGTGGTAAGGTGAAAACAAGTCTGCAGAAAGTCATACTTTGTCTTCTGTTAGGTGCTGATCTCAATCCTGACAGTAAATTTAATTGTAAGTCTGACTGGAGATGGGTGCTTAACAAGATCAAATGGATTGGTATCCAATTTCATTATTTTCAAATATTCATCAATTGAATAACAGTCTGGATTAGTTAGATATTGCCAATATGATAATGAATTCATGAATAGAAACAAAAGACCAGTGGCATATTGATAAAGTGATTATAATGCCAACTGTCCTATCTACTATTGGAATTATCGTGAGAAAGTAACACTTACACTGCTACTGAAAACGACAATTTTTAATATTTGCATTACAATAAAAAATTTCTGAATACATACATTACACAATCAAATTTCCTTTAAGTATCTAAATCTATATCCAGGTACAAAATACCCTTCATATCCCAAGGCACCATGAATAAAATTCGTTTTTCAACTGAACAGGGATAAACAAGCAAAAACGTTATTGAGATGTAAAAAGATTTTGTTTATGCTGAATAAATTCTAATCTATTGAAGGCTTATATTTTGCATTAATGAACATGTATATTTCATTGCTTCTATAGTTCTATAGACAGAACTATAGAAGCAATGAAATACTTGAGGATTTATGAAACAAAAAATCATTTTAGACTTATTAGATCCTAAAATAATATATATGTATAAAATTATAGAACATTTATTATTATTAAAAAACTTTTACCTTAGTGAACTAAAAATTTAATATACTTCCTTTCTGTTTATTTTAAAAAAGATTAAAATATTTACTTACCAGAAGGAGGCCAGTTTTTGATATAACCTGTGCAATGCACAACAGCATATGCATTGCCATCGGTTGATGGTCCCAAACTATTTCGCTGTCGAATTCGGTGAAGATGGCCATGGCACATTGCATCTGGTTGAACATTTCCAATTTTCATACGACAAATAAAACCTCTTCGAGAACCCATACATAACCGCATAGAAGCTGTAAAAGTTATTTTGTCATTTTATTTAATTGATTACTCATTATTAAATTATAATTTATTATTTTAATAGAATTTAATTAAGTTTTAATTAGGATAAGATCTTAATTTAACAAAAAATAAATTTTAGTTTTTATAAAGCTTTATAATTTTCCTATTTGCAAAAAAAAAGAAATTTATTTTATTTAGACATGAAATGCTATTTAAAATTCTTCTTTTATTAATGCAATATTTTTGCCTTTAATAAAATATCATTAAGATTTTATATAATTCAATGAACCAACTAATTTTTTCATTTAAATTCATTTCGGTTTCTTTCATATGCATATCAAAAAAATTTCTCGAAAACTAGATAATCTCATTACAATTGTAAGAATACTTACATTGGTGACCTTCTTTCTTGACTGTTCCAGCTGTGAAAGGAAAAAAGGAAAGATTACATTAGCGACTCTTGCAATTTGCATGTCAGAGTATGTAATTATACCTTTACTTTTCAAAAGAAAAGATTTATGAAATTGTGAAATTGATGAATACAGATTATTCTAACAACAAAGAACATGCCCACTCTTAATATAGTCTTAAAAACTTATCTAGAATTCATCATGAATACTAATAGCAATGTACTGAAAGTTCTATTGTGCTTTACTCAGTAGAGATATAATGGAGCAGTTTGTTTAATATTCATGACCAGAGCAGAGTACATGACAGGTATTTGCTGTATTTGAAAATCAGTATTTTTGCAAAGAGTAAAACATTCTTATTTATAAATAATTTTTAACAGTTAAAATTCATCACATGAAATTAATTCAAATAAAATCATAAATGAAAATTTCATTTTCATTATTTTATAATTAAAAAAAAATCATAGAAAATTATTTATTTATAATAATATTAATATATGCTATTTATTTATTATTTATCTAACTTATTTATTTTTAAAATTTTCTTAAGATCTGGAAAGTAATAAAGATAAAACAGTATTTTAGAAGAAAATTTGATTTGTCAAAAAATTATATATAATTACAAAATCAATAAAGGTCAGAACAAGGGTCATTTTTTGATTTTTCCTGTTTATAAGGCAATAACAATTTGTGGTCTCAGAAATTGATGGGGCCAGATTAAAAAATTATTTGGATTAATAATTGAAAATCAGGATTACATCAACATATATATCATATACAATAAAAATTATATACCACAGGAGATTATAAAATATGTAATGATGCATACAGTCCTACATAGATTTAAGCAGTTGAGAGTTTAACAGAGATAGGGTCTGATGGGGATGGCCCCAATCCTCCATAAATTCACATATACTCCACCAGTGTGTCAATTAGCAGCAACAGTGTGTTTTCCTATGTCTAATATCTCCTTGTGTTATTCATTTGAAGGATAATTCAAAGTATGGTAGAATAAGATAAATATTTTTTTATGGAAAATTATTTTAATTTAATAACAATAATTTAGATTATAAAAAAATAATTTGGTTTGTTTAATAAATTATTGGTGGGTCCAGTTCCACTGGCCATAATGACAAGCTTCCCTTGCAACAAAGCAATGGAAAATAATAAAAGTTTTATAATATAGCTAATTTTATAAAATTATTTGCTCAGAAATAAATATATTATTTAAAAATAAGAATTCTGTATCTGTTCATGATAAAATAAAGTTGTAATCTTAAATGTTGATGGATTTTTTTAAGATTCAATCTTTTCTTCAGCCAAAGGAAGGAAATGAATATAACACTAAATCAGGTACAGGCTTCTGTGAAAACAACTTTATTATACATATTAACTAATAGATGTAGGTGAAGGAAATGCATTTCATCATTTTCAATCAGTCTTCCATTACACCAATACACTAATAGGTAGACAAAGATTGTATTACTGAAGTTCGACTTGTTTGGAAAATACAGGTCAATTATGCAGCTATGAGAAGATTGAAGGTTTCAATGATTTTCATACTTGTAATAATGGCGAAATATAGCAAAGAAACTGAAATCATGCAATTCAAGAATTAGGTGTACATAAAAAATTTGTGTGCATATGTGTGTATATATATACCGGGTGTTTTTCTTGAAACCGAACACACTGATTTTTGGCATCGAGCCAATTCTGATGCATCTATCACGTCAAAAATCGTTCGCTATGAAAATTTATTTTATATTTTTAATTCTAACGATATTTATTTATTATTGCATCCAAGAAACAAAAAACGATTTAACACACAAGATTATTGGATTTTAATTCTGGTGTAATTACACATTTGAAAATAAATCACTGAAAATTTACATCAAAAGATGTGCGAGAAACAGAAATTCTGTTGTTGCTATAGCGACATCGTAGAAACGCAGACGTGCCGCAATTCGAACATTTTTAAAAATGCCGAATATTATTTACAACGTTACTGAACGAGTATGGATGGTTCGGGCACGTAATTCAGGCTTATCCTATAGGCGCATGAGAGATCATTTTGCGGTGCTGTACCCTGGAAGACCTATTCCATCCGTCTCTACAATTAAATCTGTTGTTGAGAAATTCCAAAAAGATGGGAATGCCAATCCAGGTTTGATACCCGTTCATCACCCAAGTCGAGCTTTACCAAAGGAAGTAAAACTTGCGATTTGCATGTCAGTAATTGAAAAACCCAGAATTTCTTGCGCCTCAATCGCGCATAAATTGCACGTCAGCAAATCATCCGTTTGGAAAACATTAAGAGAAGAAAACTTCTTCCCGTACAAAAATCAATACCATCAAGAACTTCTTCCAGGTGATGATGATAGAAGAATGTTATTTTGTGGGAAGATGTTGGACTTGTTGTACAATGATGGTAATCTGCTCTATAAACTGATTGTTTCAGATGAGTGTACATTCTACATCGATCACACTCCAAATCGCCAAAATGTTCGGTATTGGGCAGCGGATAATCAACACCAGATGTCAGCTATACGCACTCAATATCAAAAAGCTGTAAATGTTTGGGCAGGACTGGTGGGCGACCAAGTAATTGGGCCATATTTTATCTCAGACCGACTCACACAAGACGTCTATCTGTCTTTACTACGTGATCGCATTTTACCTGCAATTCGACAATTGGGAAATCAGGTATGTTATATGAAATTGTTCCACCAGTGTTTCTATTATTTTTAGGGTTTTGTTGTTACAGTAATTTCATTAAAATGATGCACAAGTAATAACTAATATTGTTCTTTTATGCCACAATAGAAAGATATGTGGTTTCTTCAAGACGGAGCACCAGCACATAACGGTGGCCGTGTTGTCCTGTATCTGAACGAAGAGTTTCCCCAGCGCTGGATCGGAACAAATAGTCCAAATATTCCGTATCCTGCACGATCACCGGATTTGAATCCTCTCGATTTCTTTTACTGGGGCCACCTTAAGCGACTCATCCTCGAGAAGCAACACGAAAACGAGATCGAACTGCGTGAGGCAATAATTGCTGCCAGTGCCGAAATCACTCCTCAACAAATTGCCAATTCTATGACAGAATTTCGAAATAGGCTATGGTATTGTTCAGCAGAAACGGGACGGCACTTCGAACATCTGCTGTAAAGTTGTATGATTATGTCACGTGCAATAAAGTCACATTTCAGTGTACAGTAGTCTGTAAATAAAGATACACCAAAAAATTATAAAACAACTTTAATTACAGTTAAGAAACTAAAAGAACTTAAAGAATAAATACCCTTGAGTGCACCGGTAATCGACGGAACTTATCCTCTTAACCGCTGAGTCGGCCGCTTGTGACCATCTCCTGGTCTTAGGGTCATCCGACTCTTCGCACGGGTGTAACTGCTGAAAACCTTCATTGATTTGAATCTGTTGAAAATGGCCAATACGTTCAAACACATGGCCATTAGAATTAAAAATATAAAATAAATTTTC
>AYEL01080857.1:0-44806 GCA_000484575.1 Olivierus martensii
ATTTTATCAATATTGTAAAGGTGTTGAGTAGATGTTACAAGGAAGCTGCATCGGGGCGCCGGGATCTCTAGAGCAGATATGGCATATGGATATTTTTTCTCTTCTTATTTACCCCTACAATAAATGCTAAAAGAAACAAGGATGATATCAAGTCTACAGCTATAAAGAACAAACGTAATGATCAGCTTAGAAGATTAGCACATTTAACAGATTTTTTTTTTACCTCATACTTTTATGTATGAGGTACTTTTATGTATAAAATTTAATCAATAGATTTGAAAAATCCTTGGCAATAATCACCCATTTTACATGTATTATTTATCCCGATTATCACGGATTCGATTATTGCGGTATTTTTCGTGGCAACAATAACTGCGATAATCGAGGTATTCCTGTATATAAACTTTTTGAATTTTTAAACTTCGATAATCGAGATATTCCTGTATATACATACATACATACATACATACATACATACATACAGGGTGTTTTCTAGTACCCGTACCACTCTTTTTTCTCAGAAACGTGATGAGATAGGAAGTAGGGGAAAAATTTTGATTACCAAAGTATATCCAAAGAATCGAATGGGTATAATAAAAATTTTGTGGGCCTATCGGAAGTAGGGGCACAAGAGGTCAACTATAAAATCTCCAATGGAAACCAATGGCGATTTTGCATAATTGGATAGAACTGTGAAAAACAAACAATTTTTATTTTGAAAATTTTTTAATATCACTTACGGATTGTGAGATATCACAAAAAAGATGCACCGCATGTACTGCCGATTGGGCTATTCAAGCTGTAAGAAGAATTAAAATCAGACAGAGGGCATCTCTGTAAATTGCCAAACATTATTGAAGCAGCAAAGAGCAGTATTATGCAGATTTAAAGCAAATTCTGGTACTCTGTAGTAGTACTCAAACCACAGGTGTGATAAGTCTTTCGCTATCACACTTTAGCATGGAGTCATACTCAAAAACAAGGGTTTCTGGACTTGTTTCAGCCCTTTATGAGTGCCATGATGTACACAGTGCCCTTTGTCAGATTCTTCCTTTTATTACTAGCCGATCATCAGGAGGCAAATTTTGAACTGATTTTCAAACTGAAAGGAAAAATAATTGGACTTCTGAATATGTAATGACTTTCAATCTGGATAATGACAAAGAGTACAAAAATGGAAGTATGAATGATGATTGAAAGTGTGGAATGTAAATGTATAGTGAAAGGAAATGAACAAGAGCTTAGGCATGAGATTTTGAAGTTTATATCAGATGTGTTATGTGTGAATGAGATATCTTGAAAGAGGTTTGCATTTAAATGTATGATGATTTGACTTGGAGGAATATGTTCTGGGTAGGAGTGAATGAGTAATAGTGTGAGTATGCTGATAAATGAGAGTAAAAAATGCATGTCAGAAAATAATGTGTAATGGCAAATGCTATTGATGAGTATGAAGTCAGTCTTGCAGAAGATACACAAGTGTTCAAAGAAAGGGCACAAGAAGAAATTCTTAAAATTTTAAATATTGTCTAAAAAAACTTAAGTATATGGCAATATTATAGAGTGCGTCAGCTGTGAATTTCAACTATATAAGCACATCTGAAAGATCAGCAGTTAATGCCACAAAGAAAGCATGCTATTGTTGCTTTACAGGAGAAATGATTTTTATACCCAGTACATTATTTTTATAATGTCTTATAATCAATTGACAGTGAATAATTTTTCCAAACTCAAGAATATTGGTTCTGCTGATAAGAAAAAAGGAATCAGATACAAACAAGCCTCTACAGAAAGACAGGACTGTGTTTAGCACTTACACTTTAAAACTGTAAAGCTTCTTTGAATTGAAAACTGCAAATGGGAAGAAAATAAGTAGTGGTGTGAGGTGCTAAAGAAAAGGAGGGGCAGACGATAAGAAATGAAGTAATAAAATAAAAATCCGATAAAATTCCGATTATTCTTACCTGCTCAACAAACACGTCTAAGGTGGTTGGCGCCATGTTCAAAAGTGGCGGTTGGAGTAGCGGCGCGCATGCGCTGGAGAGAAGAACGTCACAAAATAATAAAAGTAAAGAATTAACATCGTTGAAAAATTAAGTTATCAATATGTATAAAAGTATTATTGTTTAAACGAAGAATTAATAATAACAAAGGACGTTTTAAATCATTTTATTTTTCACTATTTGTACAATCCATTATGTAAATTCATCATGATATAAATAGCAACCAGGAGGAGCTGAAGTATGGTCTTCTGCAAGTATTCGAAGGTGTGAGTCATAGTAACAAGTTATCATCATATCATCATTCCCTGTCCTGCGCCTGTGTCCGTTTATGCTCATTGTTCACATCTGTCTAACCAAGTCCTGGAACTAACGTCATCTGTATTGTGTACTAACCAACCGTGTAACTTCGACGAGGACAGGGAACCGAAAAGAAGTAATCACCTTGTAAAGTTCTGTTTGTGTTTATTGGGAAGACCAGCTATCTTAACGTATTTTAAGGACACTAACAAAGTTTTGGTATTTATAATTTATTGTGAATTTAATAATTTTTTGATACTAATAAAAGTTATTTTGCAATGGAGCAATATCTATTTAATATCTCTTCATTGACCCGTTGGCTAGAGACACACGAGATCATCATAAAGATCAGCGCCGAAACCAGGGCGGACGGGGCGCGGTGCCCGAATCCTTACAGTGGTACGTGCAGAAACAGTCAGAAGACATCTCTTCCAAATTGAATTTTCAGCCCAATTTGGAAGAAGTCTTTCTTCACTCAAAAAATGAAAAAAGGTCCAATTGAATTGGTGTAAAGAGCATGTTAAATGGACTCCCCCAAGCAACTGAAGTCAGTTATTTTCTCAGACAAGAAGAAATTCAATCTAAATGGGTCAGATGGGAACCAAATGATTCACTGTACACATGACGAATAATCCAGACTATAGTGCTAATGTGAGGATTTGGCTGTTGCTAACCTCCCAAATAATTAATAACTAACAGTTCAAGAATGTATTTATTTATTAATCTTACACTATTTTTGGTCATCATATAACAAGAAGTTACCTGGAATTGCATCTCACTTCACCTTCAAAGCTACTGCCAAACCAAAGGTGGCAGACTAAATAAGGAAGTGGCATGCCATTTACCATTGCTGTAGTTTATCACATCATTGTGTAAATTCATCTGTTTTCTTCATACACATATACAGGATGAGTTGTAATGAAAGGTCACAACTCTGAGAATAGCTATCAGAGGTCTATATAAGAAAAAGCCATGTAAACATAGATTTGATTCTGAATTGTTTGAACTAACAATATAGTTCATGCATGTTGCACAACTTCATTCTATATAATAGTGTTAGCCATTCAAAAAAACAGAAATTATAGTTTTTGTTGTGTCTTATTGTGTGCAGTGTATGTTTACATAGTATAAGTATGTACTTCTTACATGATACAGCTCTTCCATATTTCTTCCATGAACACATCAATTTTTCAATGAGAACACATTTTGATGGATGAAAATCAAAACATTGATTTTCCATCAAAATCTCCCAAACTAAAACAGTTTAAATTATTGTTTACAGAAGTGGATGAAAGTGCTGGTCTAAGAGAAAAAAATGGAAGCACAGAAAATATTTCTCAATTGCATTTTGGATGCTGCAGCATTCATAAAGTACAAACACAATGAATTTAACAAATTATTCGTGATTCACAGATGAGTTACATTGTGTACTGAAGTGAAGGTAGTTTTTGAACATACTTATTATGAATGTGTAATATTAATTTTAAGAATAAACACTATCAAATACAGATCTGCTTCTTCATTGTCTTCTTTTACAATTATGTCAGTTATAACTCCAAAACTGTTCTGAATCAGACCTATGTTTATATGGCATTTTTACTCGAACAGACCTTTATAATCAATTCCTATAGTTCTGACTTTTTATTATGACTCATCCGATATAAATCATCCTTAATTCCAGGTTGATCTCAAGCCTGAATTCATGTGTGAAAAGCCATCTAATCATCAGTTCAGGCAAAATTCACTGGAATCTTCATTAAAATTCTCTTATTTTTGTCCTATATTCATCTATCATCATTATTGTCTTTATTAATAATTGTATTATTTTGGTAACTGTATCATCATATTTATTATTAACAAAGTTCTAGAGTGTGGTTGAAGGACTATTTGCCAAATTCTGCTAATCATCATTTTATTTTGAAGATATTTTTTTTTATGGAACTCTTGGCCATAGATTGAACAAGAAGGACAAATTTACCTATCAATGGATTAGGTAATTCAGTTACCATTGTTGCCCACTCCCAGATCAAATATCAAGTCAAAAGACAAGCTGGATTTGAGCATCCCCAAATCCAGATTGCTTTTTTGACTTGATATTTGATGCAACATTGATCTATAGTGAATTACCTATCAGCCAAATGATATGAGGATGCATTTCATATTGTGAAGTAAGTCAACTGTAGTTTATAAACAGTTCATTAAATGCCAATAGATACCTAGCTCTACTGGAAGGCAAATTGCTGTCAACAATGAGGGAGCATTTCAACTCCAGGATGACTCTGCTCCTTATCATCTTGTAAAAAATGAAAGTAGGCACTTCTGTAATTATTTTAGCTTCATTTCTGCATTAAAGTTTCAACAGTAATACATTTGTTTCAGGTGAAAAAATGTTTGGAAAAATAGTTAATTACAACTCTTAGCTGGCAGGAGGAACAGCTCAGATCTGAATTCTATACAGTAGTGATGTTCAGCCTGTCAATCATGATCAACAAATCAATCATGGAGCAATGTTTGATCAATCTTTGTTTATTCCTCCTTACTTACAAATTTAATTAAAACTGAAAGCATAATATTTTATATATAATTTTTTGTATTATTTTTTAATTCTCTTTAAGTGTATTGCTATTGTTCATTTATTTTTCATAAAAAATGTCAAATCAGTAGTTTTCTTATAAGTCTGGGTAAATGAATTAATTTGGATCAGTGGAAGTCAAGCAAAATGAATACGATTATAAGCAAATCATATTGTAGGCGTTTTGTTAATTACTCATAACTATATCACACACTTCCCACTGTTAGAATTTCAGTTAAGTTTCAGTTGCTCTAAATTTATTGTTGGATTTACCATTATTTTGTTTGTTAATTGGCTGATAAGTCCTGGGCCTGACAATGAAAACAATATTTAAAAAAAATTTTTTTTTGGTTTTATTTCTCAACATAATCACCAGAAAGGCTAATACATTTTTCATATCGGTGCTCCAATTTAGTTATACCATCTTTATAATGTGAAACGTCAAGCTCCTCAAAATAACTATTTACAGTATCAATAACTGCTTTGTTGCTCTCAAATCGTTGTCCATCAAGCCATTTTTTGAGGTTAAGAAACAGGTAGTAGTTGCTGGGTTCTAAATCTGGCAAATAAGGTGGATGGGGAAGCAATTTGAATTTTAATTCATTAATTTTAGCCATTGCAACGATTGATGAATGTATTGGTACATTGTCATGGTGAAACAAGATTTTTTTTTTGCTAGATGTGGTTGTTTTTTCTTTACTTTGTCGCTCAAACGCTGCAATAAATTTGCGTAGTACTCACCAGTGATACTTTTACCCTTTTCAAGGTAATCAATAAAAATAATTCCTTTTGCATCCCAGAAAACACTCGCCATAACCTTGTTAGCTGAAAAAATTGACTTTGCCTTCTTTGGAGTTGGTTCACCAGCCACTGTCCACTGTTTTGATGTTCTTTGCTTTCAGGAGTATAGTGATGAACTCAAGTCTCATCCATAGTTACAAAGTGATGCAAAAATTCATTGGGATTTTGCTGGTAGAGCACCAAATTCTCACTTGAAATGATTTTCTGCCTCAATTTTTGCTCAGGCGTTAGTAAACGCGGCACCCATCTTGCACAGAGCTTATGCATACCCAAAATAATTTAAAATATTACCTGCATGTTCTTTTGATAATTTTACAGCCTCCACTATCTCAGACAACTTTAATCTGCAGTCTTCCAGCACGATTTTATGGATTTTTTCAATCATTTCAGGAGTTGTCATCTCCACGGGGCATCCCGAGCGGGGCTCATCTTTCGTGCTCATACGACCCATTTTAAATTTAGAAACCCACTTTTTCACCATTGTATATGACGGAGAAGAGTCTTTTAGTGTGTTGGCCATTTCCTTTTTGATTTCAGAAGGCATTAAATCTTTTATATAAAAATATTTTATAACTGCACGTTTTTCCAAATCTTCCATTTTTGTGAAAATCTCAATAACGTCTGATCAAAACGCTGTCAAACAAATACTAACCATGCTACTGACCTAAAACTGTATATATAAGCTAGTTAAGGATAGTACTATAGAATGCCAGCACAAAATTGCATTAGTGGTGCCACCTGTGTGTCAGGCCTGGGACTTATCAGCCGACCCTCATAACTTATAAATATTTTTTTATTTTAATAAAATATTTAAAATATTTAATATTTTAAATATTTAAAAATATTTAAAATATTTAAATTTTTTAATTTAAGCATAATCATGAGAGTGTATCAAAGAAACTGAAGACATATCATTTTCACAGGAAAGGGAAATGGATTATTTCTTTGCAATGGTAAATGGAAAGTGTTGTTGTTTGATTTGTAATTCAGTAGAAATTCCAAAAAAAAAAATAATATTGAGAGACATTTTTAAATCATTACAATTCAAAATATTATGAATATTTTCCCAAAAATTCTGAAATATGTAAATCAAAAATTCTAAATTTAAAGGAAGGACTTTTTGGACAATAAAATATGATTTCAGAAGTAATAAATAAACAATATTAGCCACTATTCATCTTTGAAAGTGTGATTTATTAATAAAAGCAAAAAAACTTTTACTGATGGAGAGTTAATAAAAGAATTGTTTCTTGCTGAAGCAGAAGCTTTATTTTCTGATTTTAAAAATAAAAATGAAATCCAAAAACACTAACTAGGCAAATTCCCTCTAGTGATTTATTTTTGAATTAACTGCCAAATTAATAATTAATTAATTAATTAATTTATGCTATGGTGCCACAATCTATTGGATTAATAATTAAACTATAATTTTTATTAATTTCCTTAAATTAAAAATTTGCCTTGGCCTGAAGTCAAATCAGGAATTTTGGGCTACCATCGCAATGCCTTAACCAGTTAAGACTACCAAGACCTCAGCATATTTCTAATTCTGGGATGTATATATAATTTAGAAATTATCAAACTTATGCTGATAGCAGCGCTCCTGAATGGGCTAAACATGGCTATGGGCCCTCATGGCAAATTCAGACAGTCAGACTTGGCTCAAGTTAGATAACCAATCACAATTTAACATTTACATAAAGGATTACACAATCAAAATAACCCTAACCCTAATAACCAAACTCCCTCTAATGATTTATTTTTAATTAATTAATTTATATAATTTAGACTAAATTTGAATAATTAATTAATAATTATTAATGACGAATAAATAGAACTAACGGCAGTAGTGACTTCAAAACGTATTTATTTATAATGAACGAAGTACTTTCAGTCTATTAGCTAGATCATCATCTGCATTTACACTATTTTAAAAAGAGTAAATAAATAGAACATTTTTAAAATAGTATAAATGCTGATGATGGTCTAGCTGATAGACTGAAAGTACTTTGTTCTTTAGAAATAAATACGTTTTGAAGTCACTACTGCTGTTAGTGCTATTTATTCGTCATTGACTTAAATGTTATAGGCAGTTTATATATCTTGTTACAAATGAATTATTATTAATTTGGCAGTTAATTCAAAAATAAATCACTAGGGGGAATTTGGCTAGTTAGGGTACAGATATGTTGAAATATGTCTGATTTAAGGACAAATAATCTTAATTAATCTGCCATATTTAATCCCTTGATTCTTTAACAGAATTTTAACTGAATTAATTTTCAATTGATTTGAATTAAAGATTCAAGGGATTAAATAATAATTTAAACTAACTAATTAGTTTAAATTATTTCAAATCATTAAAACTCTGTTAAGGGATACACTATGATGCTGGCATCATAGTGTAATAAATAAATAATTGTTAATTTGGCAGTTAATTCAAAAATAAATCACTAGGGGGAATTTGGCTAGTTAGGGCTATTTTGATCATGTAATCCTCTATGTAAATGTTGAATTACAATTAAAAATGAAAGCATTTTGAATATTAAACATTTACAATTTTCCAGAACAATAGTTATGAAGAGTTGAATTTTAAGTGCCAATATGAATGAATACTTCAGTTGATGTCAGGCATTTTTCAGTGTGTTCCATTTTCATTACAATTTGATGAATCAAACAACTTCACTGATACTGCTCAGTTAATAATGATATTTATTCATATGGTAGTTCAAGATTATTCAAGTAAAGAAGAACTTTGGAAATTATATTATTATTAGGAAGGACTAGGGGAGAGAAGACATCTTTTTCAGCATTTGATGAATTTATGAAACAACACAAACTTCTGCTTTTTAAAATTGTGCTCCTGGTGGTGTTCCTGCAATGACAGATAATAAATCAGGCTTCATTTCATTATGCAAAAACGATGACAAATATCTAAATTTTTTAATGCACCATTGTATTATCCATCAACAAGTACTGTATAGTAAAAGATTAAACACTAAAGATGTTTTGATTATTATTGAATAGTACATTTGAAACTGTAAATTCTGTTTGAAGAAAAACCTTGCAATGGCAGTTATTTAAATTGCAGGCAGATGATGATAGGAAACTTCCATTGTACAATAATGTTCACTAATTCAGTAGAAAAAAATTTTTACAAAGATTTCTTGTATTAATTAACGATATAAAAAATTTTATTGATGAAAAATGAGATATTTATCCACAATTGAGTGATAAAAGATGGTTATTACACTTATTTTTAGTGATTTTTTTGTACAAAATTAAGCAATTTAAATTTAGAGTTACAAGGCAGAGATTAAAAATTTAATTGACATGTTAAGTTCAATAAAAACTTTCCAACAATACTTACTTTTATTAAAGAAAAATATAAATGACCTCGAATTTAGACATCTGCCATATTTATTAAAATTTTTTTAACAAAATCAAGAAATGCTTTGCTGTGATTTAAAAAAATTTGTTTGTGAAATAGAATTAGTTGAAGAAGAAATAAATTCAAGATTTAAAGATTTTAATAAAACTGAAATGATTGTATCTTTTATCAATAATCTATTTTAAAAAAACTTAAACATCACAGAAATTTCAAATAAAATTAGTGGGCTGTTTGATATAAAACAAACTGAAGTAGAACTTGAGATAATAAATATTCAGAATAGTTCACATTTAAAATCAATAAACAATGAAGTCATTTGGAAGTATATACATGAAAAATTTCCAATATTAACTGATACTGTGCAAAAAATTATGTCATGTTTTAGATCAACATTACTTGTCAGAAACTGCTTTCAAATATGAACATCATAAAAAAATAAATTAAGAAACCAAATCACAAATGATCATTTGGATGATTGTCCGTGATTAACCACTTCATATTAACCTGACTATGAAAATATTGTGAGGTCCAAACAATGCCAAATTTCACATTAACTTTTTTTTTTTTTTAATCAACCAGCATTTCCTGTAACCTATGAGTTTGTAATCAATCTGTTGTTTTTTCTAATTTTGGTTTGCCAAAATAGAGAAATAAATATTTTATTCCAATATAATTGTTTTATTTGTTATATAAAAATAATTAGAAATGATAAATAAATTTTTAAATACACAAATAAAGTTTTTAGGGCTGGGAGAATGGGTCCTTTGAAGTGAGTGAGTGCATTTAACTGTATAGTTGTGTGTAATCAGATATCAGGTTGGGGGAACATGATATAATAATATGAACATGATATATAAGAGAGTAGATCACCAAATAACTTACTTGTCAGTATAGAAAAGTAACTCGTATAGTAAAAAAGGAATACCTCTGCTTTAGAGCATCTGCAGTTGCTAGAAAGAAACCAAAGATCCTTCATGATTTCAAGAAGCTATAAAGTGTTTGGAAACATGAATTATCAGATGATTATCTTCAGAATTTGATCTTGTCAATGCTTCAAAAGTGTGTTGCTGTCACCAGAGCCACAGGCAATTCAACTAAACATTAGTTTGCACTAATTGAACTTTTCATTTTGTTTTAACATTTAAAATGATAAAGTGAAGCAACTAGAGGGCTTATTATAACAATTCATCCATGCTTTCGTGCTTACCAAAACTGTTATATAAAGGTTGTTAATGGTCATTTTGGTATATTTTAAGAGCATCTGTCAACTATTAATTAGTTTTATCTTAACTATTAATAAATATCTTTTGTTCATATTTCTAATTGTGATGCTAATCATTAATGTAACATACCATTGCAAAAAAAGGGTTAAAAATGTGAAATTTCCAAATGATATATTTTCTTTAAATATCAGTGTATTTCTGGTTGCTGTGTATGTTCTCATAAATAGCTTAAGTGAGAAATGCAGATACTGGGTGAATTGAATGATGTACTAATTGAATGTTGTGGCAATGAGCAAGTGATTTGAATAGCATTTGAGGAAGAGGTAAGACAAAAAATATGTGCAATAGATTTTTGTATGTACATGGATATAAATATAGGCAACTCTCATATAACACAATATGTCTAAACACAATTTTACTCTAACATGATTGGGAAATTGCAGCAATTCTTATATAATATGATACTTGTATAGCAGATTTCACTATTAAGAATTATGGCAAATCATACATAACACACTTATTTTGAGCTTTTGTATGAAGAAACCCTGGATATATTTTTTTCAACATTTCCATTATTTTTAGTGAATCCCTGCTATTGACTTGCTATTGATGTTTAGTTGCTCAACTAATGTTTAGTTGAATTGCCTCTGGCTCTGGTGACAGCATCACACTTTTGAAGCATTGACAAGATCAAATTCTGAAGATAATCATCTGATAATTCATGTTTCCAAACACTTTATAACTTTTTGAAATCATGAAGGATCTTCGGTTTCTTTCTAGCAACTGCAGATTCTCTATAGCAGTGGTATTCCTTTATTACTATGCAAGTTACTTTTCTATACTAAGTTATTTGGTGATCTACTTTCTTATATATCATGTTCCCCAACCTGATATACAAAAAAAAAAATATTTGGAGATCCCTATATTTTTATGCTCTTTTCAATTGACTCCTTTGACTGTAAGGAGCACAAAATTTAGTTTCAAAAATATTTAGCTCTATAGTGTGAAATTTACAAAAATCTATCATGCAAAAATAAACAAACCCAGTTTACTGATTTTTAGAAAGTGCAAAGGATATACAAAATCTAAATGTTGCAGAAGAATGTTCACAAATGAAGATATTCTGTAACAGACAGTACATCTTGTTTGATGGAATTTATCAACAATTAAGAGAAAAAACTTAAAAATGAATGTATAGTTGCATGATATATATGTGTAACAACTTGTAAGATGTTTGTTCAGATGTTTTAATATTTGCTTGTTCATTATTATTGATGATTGAAATATAGTTTTTATGTTGTTTTATTTTTAATAGAAGTTATATTTCTGTATTTTTAAAGTAGCCAAATTTTACCCCTAATGATTTATATTAAAATTAAACTGCCAAATTAATAATTATTTTATTAATTATGCTATGGTGTACCATCTATTGGATTAATAATTAAACTATAATTTTTACTATTTTCCTAATATAAAAAATTTGCCTTGGCCTGGAATCGAACCAGGATCTTCAGATTACTGTTCCAATGCCTTAACCAGTCAGACTACCAAGACATTGGCAGATTTCTGGTTTCAAGATGTATATCTCCCTAATTAGGTTTAATTATGATTTGTTAAGTTTCTGATAATTATAAAATAAAATGATATATTTTTATTAGTCTTTAGAACTTAACACTTTATTTTGTACTGATTCTTAGTCTTATATAGCATGGTTTCACACATCATGAGATTTTATAAAAACCTAACCTTCCATATTATATGAGGGTTATCTATGTAAGAGAAACTGCTGTGAATGAATTAGATATGAAGGAGAGTGATGATATTGTGCAATCTGCTGTAGACAGTTTTCTTCTTGGAAAATGAACAGGATATGAGGATGCTTTTTGCATTATTAAATGAGACATGTTGAGAAGCAATAAATGAGAAATAAATGCAGGAAGATAAATGGATGTGCTTATGCTTGAGAGAATTTAGAATCAAATGAAGTAGAGGAGTGAAAGAAATGAGGTGAACCTGGAGCAGATGAGAGTTTGTAAATTTGAGAAGTACATTTCATTGATTGAGAGATTGTCGGAAGAGCAAATGCTGAATTGGAAATTATGGGTGAACTTGGGAACTATGCTATAAATGAAAATCTATCACAAAATACTAGGATAGCTGTGTATCAGTGCAGTGCCAGATCTAGATATTTTGTCACCTGAGGTAGCATTAGAAAATGCCACCCTCTCTCGTCTTCACTTGTTTCATGAAGAATGTAATGATATCAGATACATAGTCACTGAGAAACACAAAAAAATTTATTCATTTTTTAAAAGCAGCAAATAGTTAACAAAATACTATCAAAAAATACTTTTATAATAGACATAATAAAAATGAACTCTATTAAATATAATAAATACAAACTACAGTTTAATTTTTCTTGCATTCAATAAGGCAAAATCATTAATAATTGCTTATCAATTAATCAATTTAATTGGCATTGGTTTTTCTCTCCCTTAATTAGTATTGTGTGTTAAAAAAATACACCATTATGTCTTTGTATACTGATTCTAAGTTTTTACACTGTCTTCTAATCATAACATTGGCATTATTAGAGGTTACTAAGTGTGGCAAGGTATTCCAATGCCTGTTTCCTGGTAGAGTCAAACAGAAAGTTGAAGGAAAGATTCAACAGGCTGTGCTTGGACTCCCTCCTGAAAAATCTGGAGATGTGGGACCTGAAAGTGACCCTGGATCTTCCAAAGTGGTAAGTGAGAACTTCCATCATCTTTAAGAATCCAGGTAGTTTTACTTATCAGCATCTTAGAAGAATGGGAATTGATGGGCAGAACCCAGCTTTCTCTAAATGTATATGTAGATATAGGACAAGGGAATTGAACCTGGATACTTCAGATAATAAATAACAGCATGTTGATATATACTAATAGAAGTTTTTATAACATTTGCATGATGGTAATCTGCTTCTTTATTAGAGTCTATAAAAACTGTGTTATTTAAGTTATTTTATAACAACTAATACTAATTAAAGAAGTTATTTTGTCATTTATATAATCAAATGGTATTTCAATATATTTCAGTGAAAACAGTTGCCATTTTTTGGGTTCAGGAACACAATACAATTTTTTAATGTAAAGTAATGGCAGTTTAGACCTCAATTTATGAGAATTTGCTTTATGAGCATTTTCAAAAGACACTTTAATCTCAAACTGAGGTTGACATGTAATAATATCTGATGAGAAAAGTTGATAGGTGGCTTCAACAATCAGGACTGAAATTTCTGTTTTGATTCTGAGATGAAACAATAAAAAAAGAATAGAAAAAAGTTAATGTATTAACATAGTCAAACAATTCATCATACAGAAAGACATTTCTGGTAAAACTGATCATAATTTGAATATTTATAAAATGAATTTTCAATATCATTAAAACTTCTGAATATAGTCCTTTGATATTTTTAGTATTCTTTATTATTACGACTTTTTTAAAATTGAATTTAAAAATTTTTCAGAATTTGGCTCTAAGTAATTTTTGATGTTATTCTGTATTTCTTATTAAATAATATAATTTTTTGTTGTATTCAAAAGTTTTATCTATCTTTAATTACCAATATCATATTTTAAATTATTTTGTTTATAAATAAGCTTTTCAATAAAAATTATTTTTATTTTGATAAGTAAATTTCAATTTAACTTCCTGTGCTCAAATAATTTTTGTTATAATGCAAAACTCATTAAAAAAATTTCAAAATAAATCAAATATAGTATCTACAATCCACAGAGAAAAGATCATAATCCTGAAACTAACTACTTTTTAGTTACATAACATTTTTGAAGATAAATATAAAACAAATGGTGATTTAATTTTTCAATCAGCATTTAAAACACTTTATTCTAAAGCAGTGCTTCTCAAACTTTTCCACTTGGTGACCCCTTTTACCCAAGAAAATATTTTTGTGATCCTGGATATAGAGGTATATAAACTAGGAATATGAATTGAAGCATTTGCTAAAATTTCTGTGATCCCAAATTTTGTTATGCGACCCGATATAGGGTCTTGACCTACACTAAGAAAGAAACAAGTTCCCATATAATTGGAAAGTGCTAAAACAAAGTTTTATTATAATATATAATTTTCAAAATTTTAACAGTTTAATATTTTTAATTAAATCTACTACTTACTTTTCAAATCCAGGATACGACCTGAATTTGGTGATTCTTGCGTTGATAATTGTTCCCTAACTTTTTCAACATCTTCTGGATGCACTAGATCATAAATACAGGCATTGAACCAATCAGACTAGAAAAAGAAAAATCATATTTTAATGAAAAAAATAATTAAATATTCATTATTATTTTGTTTATTTTCCAAATACAGTTAAAAATCTTCTTTAAAAATCTATATCATTTTATCCTAATAATATACTTATTTTTTATTTAAAGGAATTTTATAATTGTTTAATTTTTTCTTACACCATAAAATAACAAAACTGCTTTCCAATCAGCTTTAAGGCTTAATCTGATATTAAATCAGTTAAGTAAAGTTGCAATAATTATTTGAAGATGGATATTTACTATAGATAATGCTGAATATTATGCTTCTGTTTTCAGCAAAACAATCTATAAATCAATATTTATCAACAAATAAATGATCCTTATGCATATAAATATGCTACTATCAATTTATTGCTTAATAGAGCTTAAACCTGTGTTTCAGACATGCTACTAGAAATAATGAAATTCATCTGATCATTATTCAACAGGAAATTCAATATGATTATTCTTATAAGGGAATATTGAATGTATTATATAATGTGAAGAAACATTTGCCAGGTTAATAATCCTTTGTTTGCAAAGCAAAAAATATTTTCTTGAATTACAGTTTACTACTTCTGTTAAAAAATTAAAAACTAGAGATGTGCAAATTGTTCAAAACTTGAATCGAGTTTCATTTTAGTTTCAATATAAAATTTGATTTGGCTCAAAAATTTTGAACTGCAGTATAATCTATGTAATCTGGCACTTTCTAAAATTTGATACTTTATAATTTGCCATTTTTCAAATTGGTGTTCTATAATCAGACATATTAAAATTGTTATTAGAAATTTTTTTTTTCTGTAATTAGATAGCATTTCACTAATTGCACTTATTATGGAATTTGATATTATGGGAGTATATATATATAGTAGATTCCCATTTATGCAGTTTCAGAGATATGCAGATATATAAGTTTAATGGAAATTCAATGAAAATAAATGCAAATCAAAAATTCATTAAACATTTTAATTTTTTTTTAATAAATTTTCTTATCTATGCTCAAAGTATGCTCATAAATTTCATATGGTCATGCTGTTTGCTAATGCACTCATTTGTGTATATCAAATTTAAGCATTGTTGAATGTATGCAGTTTTTAATTTACATGGAAATTTTTTGGATGAATTAACTGTTTAAATCAGGGACTTTTATTTTATTATTGTTTTGTTATATTTAATAAAATTTAAGAATATTTGAATCAAAAAAATCTTTCAGACTATTTTATTCTATAACTCAGAAAATAAGCATTAAAAGTAGGAAAGATAAAATCTAATTAAAATTGTATTTTATCTTTCCTATTTTTAGTGCTTATTTTCTGTTAGATTGATTAGGATGAATAACAATATATTTTATTCTATTTATAAAAATTGTAAGTGCTAAATTTACTTACTCAATGCTTATCATTAAAATATTATGTTGTTAGTGAAAATTTAAAAAGTATGAATTTATCAGTAGATTAAGTTTATAAATTTTTTTATAAAAAAGAAGAAATACATTCAAATATCGATAACTTTTTCTTGAATTGTGAAAGAGCTGTTCACATAAATTCAATTTTTTGCCATCATTAAAATTATTATTAAAGATAAAACTTGCACTTAACTTTAAAACTCAAGCTTATTCTAAAAAGTCTTTTTGAAAATTTGCATGTGTTTGCACATCTCTTACAAAAACCAACTAAAAAATCTTTGAATAAGATTGTCATACATAAGAGAGATAGTTTTCTTTTTCAGATACTTTGTATGATAGAGGATAGATTTAATCTGGAGAACAGGTATCTATATTATGTTACTTAAAAGCTTAGATTTAGGAATAAAGAAAATTATATGTTAGATTTATTTCAAAGCTTCTTCAAGCTAGAGTTAAAGAACATAAGAATGATTTGAAATTTAACATGCCAATTAATTTCTTAGTGATAAAATGAAAGATATAGAAAGATACAGTTCTGACAAAAAAGTTATCCAATCTTTGGATCATAAAGATATGGGCTTGATGGCTGAAAATCTACTAGCATAAAATTCAGTAATATAATACTGCAATCAATAATATTCTTCTAATACTTTAAAAACTTTGTAGTTGTGAATGATGGTTTGAGAAGAGCGATATTATTATAACATTACCCTTCACAAATCATCATCCACATGTCTTATTAATCATCATCTCACCATATTATTATTAAAATAAAATATTAAAGAATAAAAAAAATTGCTGTTAACATTCACATAAAAAATTAAAAAAATAATATAATTAAAAATTTACATAAATTTTTAATTTTTATATATGAATGTTAACTGCAGTGATTTTATTCTTTAATATTTTCTTTTATGTGTTGTTATTTCTACTATGAACAATTTCTGTTTATGTTTAGCTGAAGATAGCATTTAGCCTGAAAAGGTTACTATAAATAGTAAAATTTTTTATTTCTAAATGCTTTATATTTTCTTATTTTTGTGAAATATAAAATGACTGAGAACCTTAAACTGCATTTATAAAAAGATATATATAAAATCTTAAAACTATATAATCTGATAGTATATTTAATTTTAGATTAATTATTTGTAATTGTAAATTGATAAAAACTTATTTAAATACAACAGCATACAACAACAAATTTTTAATTATAATATATCTGATGGAACTTAGATTGATTTTTATATGTAACTTTTAAATAATAATTCTTATAGCAACAGCAGCAGCAATAATAATAATAATAATAATAATAATAACCCCTCCTGAATCCTGCTAAGCTGCCTCAAAGTGGCGGAGGGGTGTACGTGGGCGGAATAGGCGATGCAAGTCAGAAATCCTTTTCTAGTAGGGTCACCCTGGGCTAGAAGGCTATTATCTGAAAATCAATATCATACTAGTTGTGTCACAATTTTTTCTAAAAATATTGGATAAAAGAATTGCTTCTCCTAAAAATTCCAATTATAATAGCTTAATGAAAAATGTAATAATTAACATTGAGAGAGGCAATAATATTCTAAAAGCACAATGTATTGACTTGGCTTATTATTATTCAATATCAGTTAAATAAAATAAAAATCTATTTTATTTTTCATATATCTGACATACATAATATATTTTTCAAAACCATTTTACTTTTATTTTGAGTTAAATTTTTTAAACTCAATTAAAATTTAAAGATTATCAAGGGAAAGGAAAATTTCCTTAAGAGTATAAATACTAAAATTACATAAAACCCAAGTTTCATGAAAAATTCACAAATACATAGAGTTTGTGAATTTAGAATTTATCTCTAAAAAACTGTCATATGATATTATAGTATTTAAATCAATCACAACAAAGGTGGAAATATTTTTTAATTATTTTTATTGACCAACATTATTAACATTTAAAAAGTAATTGGCTTTCTGTTAACTATCATTTAACTTAAAATTTTTTTTTTTATAAAACTCCTATATCAATATAAATTAATAAAAGATTCACATACTGTGTTTCACAACACTTTTGTTTTATAAATTTTTCAATTATATTAGACTTCTGATTATCTGGGTTGTGGATTAGCCTACAACCTGGAAATATTATTTAATTATCAATGTTTTATCTTAAATGTGATAAATTTGAAAGATTTTTAAATGTTGGTTTCATTTCTTAATTATATTTTACATAAATGGTTATCAAAATTAGAAAAAAATTAAAATTACAAATATTGAAATAATTTCTTGCTACAAATAAACAAATTTATTGTTTCTTATTCAATAAATAATAGAGCATTTGAATATATGTATGTAATTTTTTTATTTTTAATATTAAATGCATATTGTCCATAATTCTAATTTTTTGAGTATTTTATGGATTATTTAGGAAATTTAAATTTTCCATCTATCTGATCAACCCTATGTTATCTACTATAAGTATCTCTCTATATATCTATATATGCTTCAATATAAATCTTTAATGTTTTGTATCAAGACATGTGGTATAAAGTGAGGACAAAGATGATTTAAAGTTTAACAATCTATACAAGAAAAATAGGGCAATTTAAAATTTGTATTTATAGAATCCAAAGATATTTAATCATAGAATTTAAAAAAATCAGTTGTGATCACATCTCATCATCAATAAATTTATAATTTTTCAATAACAAAATTTTGAATTTGAAGCAAATTTTAATGTAACAAATTAATTCTTGTTCATTTTATCTGTGCACTAACTAAATTCAACTTATGGATATAGCAATATTTAAAGTAATTTAATACTATTTCAAGCACAACTACAAATATGAAAAGTTAGTACAGTGGTACCTCACAATTGGACACTAATCTGTCGCCGATCTACCGTCGAATTGAGAAACTGTCAAATTATGGGGCAATATTTCTTTTATAAGGTTATGGAGAATAGATTAATTTGGTGTCGGACTCCCATCCCACTTTCTCTAACAGGGAGGTGATATATATATATATATATATATTATATTATTTTCTTTACTATACATATTTTGCTGTTATATAACAAACTAAATTACAAAATATACTATTTTATACACAATACACACAATTTATTAGCTCTTGGATATTGGAATGAAGTCTTCTTTATCCTGTTCTACCTTTGAATTTGTAAAACCAGCCTCAACTTGCTTTAAATTCCCCAGTTTGATCTGAGGTACACCCTGGAGTTTTCTTCTGCAATTCTTCGAAAATTAACCTAGCCTTCTCACAGATCATTGCATGAGTTACTGGATCTCCCTTCATCTGTCTTTCTCTAATCCAGGTAAGAACCAGCTTTTTAATCTCTTCACTGATAAAAGATCTATTCTTGTCAAAAATCTTCATTGCTCCAGCAGATACCCTAGCAACCATAACCTTCTTTCTCTGTTGCAAAATGTTGCCACAGTTGTTCAAGGAACATCATACTCTTGAGTTACATTTTAACTGTTATACCTTTCTGCATTTTACAATTTTTTTTATTTTTCTCTATGTTCAATCAAGTGTTCTTTCCAGAATTATTCCTCTCAAAAGTTTTCTTTGAACCCACATTCTTACATTTCATTCAAAAATATATAAATAAAATAACAATTACTGATGCAGAAAATCTTATTTTCTGAAAAATTCAGAAATTAAAAATTAATACAAACAACATGGACAAATATACAAAGTAGCTTAACAAGAACTGACAAACAACAAATGACATCACACAATTCCATGTACACACATGTGCCGTACAGTGAAATTTAAATGTGAAATTGCAAGGTACCATTGTATTTTTTAAATGAGAATATAAATAATTAAAAAGATATCTTACTTAATTGCCTTTAATGATATACATTAAAAATAGCTGATTGTTGTAAAATATTTACACACGATATTTCAAATACCTGTTGGAAATTCTTAATCATCCTTTATAGTTTAGTTATACATTACTGAAAAATCTTTAAATATAAATTTATTAATTAATCTTTTACTGTGTTATTTATATTATTATAATGAAATATTGTCCAATTTATACAAAATTTATCATCATTAAAAAATAAATTATAAATAAAATTTGAAGTTTAATTTGAAAAATATATGATGTATCTATGCAAAATGAGTGAAAATGAGAAAAACTAAAATTAACAATTAATATCTTTAGTAGTATATATGAAAAATTTGATTTAAATAGTTGGGGAAAATATTTTTAAAATGTTACATTTAGTTAAATTATACTGTTCTCTCTCTTGAAACAAAGCTTTATTTTATAAGAATAGAAAACATTTATTTAGATCTAGCAACAGGTAATACATTAAATAAAAATTCACTTCTTTCAAGGTCATTAGCTGTCATGGTTATCAGGTTACATGTAACTATTGTTACAAAAACAATCAAATGGAGAAATTAAGATCATTGTACTGCTTGTTTATTTAAACTAGTCATTAGATATTGAGTTAAATGTAAGTTATAAAATAACTTTTCCCAATATTTTTATATTATATGAAATTCAATATTCTGCACATAAATAAGCATAACTATTTTGTAATTTTATGAAAAAAAATGATGCTCAGTAAAAATCCAGAAAACCTCCCAATATCATAGCGATGATTTCATAAACTATTGTATTAAATATACTCATAATGAAACAATTATATTTATAAATCATTTTATAAATCAATCTTAATCAATAATTTTGTCATATGTAAACAATACAAGCTAAATGATAATTATATAACTGATGATTATAAAACTTTTTTCATTTTATTTATACAGTTTACTTACTCATAGCATATAATATTTATTTAATAAACAATATTGTTATTTTTTTATTTACTTAATCTGTAGCCTTCTCACCATTTTAGTATTTATATCAATATTCTGATATATTGTTATTTATTATTATTATTTCATTAATACTATTATCATTTTGCTTTATTGTATTCATTTAAAAACCTAGATTTCATATTTATCCTTTGTTAGTATTATTAATTCATAAATCTTTGTTGTATGACTTTATTGGTTTAGATGGGTAATAATCACTTTTTAATATTTTATAAACTTTGGTGCAATTTGGCCAATGAAGCTCTTGCATTATTAAATTTCAATAACAACTAATTAAGTAAACTTACTATGAGAAATTAGGATTGCATTAAGGGCAAATCAAAATCACTTGCTGCATAATGAATAGCTTTTGGCAGTTTAGTTTAATAAGACATAGGGGTCTGATATTTATTCTTCTGAAAGATGTGAATGAATCAGATAAGTAAGTTAAATTCTTCTTTTACCATTTATTATATCTATCTATTGATTAATACAGGCTCAAGTTTTGAAGTACTAGCATTTTAGAATGTAGCTTGTGGATCTCAACTGTTTGATGAATTATGCCATATTTCCTGTATTTTTTTTTTGGACAATCATGCTTTAGGTCCATTTAGGATATTAGCTGATTACTGAAGGTTAATTATTGATTTGGCTATTGCATCTCTGAGCTTATTTCTTAGGATTGGCTTGTATCCAGGACTGAAATGAAGTTAATGTTTGAGTGGAAATACTCTCTCTGTTGAAAACTTAATGTAGATAGTTGTTCATATTGTGAGCAAATTAAATAAACTGAAACCCCCATATCAGTCTGAGTTGACTAACAATTTATGTTTTAGGATTAGTTGATATTTCATATCCATGCATGTATTTTTGTTTTTATTCTTGCAGATGCTATTCATTTCATATCAAAATGTAAGTATCATTAATATAAAGCAATCAAATAAACTATAACAATCGTAACTTAAATTTATTTTTTTGTCAAAATACAACTAATAAGAACTATAATTTATGTATAAGTTAATTAATAGTTAAATACAGATTACTTTATGAATCTTATATAACTTAATTTCTAGCATTTAACAAATATTAATAAAAAAGTTGTTACTCAACAAGTACAATTAAGATGATTCTAGACAGACAATAAATGAATAATTATTGCTTCACATAGAACATAATTATAATAAATAATGCAGCATAAGAATAATAAAGATATTCAAGGACCATAAATGACAGTTACAAACATTGACTTAAAATTATGATAATTAATGATAGATGACATCTGAATATTTGACAAGCACTGTATGAAGTTTTGTTGATAATGATGCTAAAGTTGCATGGTGTCATCTCTTGATGGCACATTAGAATTTACAAATTTCTATCATTAATTATCCAAGGGACATCATAGTATTTCTTCTAAGTCCATCATTTTGAATTTTTCATTTTCTATTATAGCTGCCAAAATGTTTGTTGGTTTGAGCAATATTTCGACTTTCATTAAACTAAATCAGTTTTATTAAATCAATAAGATACTGAAAATTTAGATGATTGAGTAACTACTGTTTCTTTGCTCTTTTTTCACTTTTGTGATCTATTATTTTGAGTTTTTACTTGTTTCCTGCTACTAATTTATCAGATATTTTGTAATAAATATCTGATATCTTATTAAAAAATATATAAAAATTTATTTATTATTAAAATTGATAATATTTATAAAAGGATGAGAAAAACAAATCAAATTATTAATCTGCATAATACTATCAGCATTTTAAAGCAATTTCAATTTTTATTCAAGAAAATAATTAAAAAATTCAAGCTATACCAGTAAACTGAATGAACAAATTACTTTACTAAGAGAAACTAATAAAATTCATATCTGAATATGGTGAGAGAAGAAAGAGTTCAAAAAGTTCTTAGCAGAAAATGATATGGCAGTGAGTTGAGGAAGAATCTGGTCTTATAAGAAATGAAACAAGAGCATCAATTAAACAATATGCCATAGGATACTTCTATAGGCCTGTTTTAAGAATCTCCAGTGTTAAGTATGGCCAGAGAAATGAAACCAAAATTTCTATTAGAAAGTTTTAATCCAGCTCTCCATTATGATCAATTTCTCACTGAATGTTAATATTAATTTAAAATAATTTAGGGAACATTTTGTTGTAGTTATCAGATTAAATACCTCTACCAAACTCTGATACCAAATGCAAATTTTAATGATTTTTCCAAGCACAAATTCTTTCTGTTGATATTAAAATCTCGTTACTTGTATATTCTGGCATCTCGATCTGATATATTCTTTGACAGGTCAATCTAATAAGAATGATTTTAAGAGGCAAATACAACTGCAATTGATATGTCACATTAATTTATTAACAACATGGCAGAAACTCTTCAATATAATTTAACTTGTTAATTAAAACCTGACTTATATAAGCAACCATAACATAAGTCTATAAGAAAATTAATTTTCTGATTACATTATTTTCTGGTCAATAAAATTATATTTACAAAGATAAACAACTATTATAAATAATTTATATTAATTTTATATTTTTTAAATCAATATAAATATACATAATGAGGTTTGTTTTTAAAACTTTACATTATTTGTAGAATTTGGATTTCTAATAGATGGCTGCAAATGATATTATTTTATATTATTCTGAGTGAATTTCATGTTGAAATCAACTATTTTTCCAAAAATAATAATAAATTATTGAAATTAAATTTTTTCTTATATAAGTTAATTTATATATGCAAAGATTTGTAATATAACAACTAAAATTTAAAAAATGTTTTCATTGTGAAATTATAAAAATTAAAACACACTTCCTTCATAGTTTAAATATTGAATATTATAAAAAAAAAACAAGTTTTTAGCCCACCAAGACAATTTGTGCATTAGTTTGCCCACCCTTGCATTAGACTATAGTCTGCAACAAGATAAGAATGAAGCACTGTGGAAGGTATGGACTCTGTTTACAGCTTTCTCTTTCCAACACAAGAAATAATCCGTTACTCTAACACATAATTCAATGTGAATGGAATGATATTACTTTTGAATCCAAAAATGAACCTGACATGCAGAGTACAAATTTTCTGATAGAAACAAAATATATTCATTGACGATTATAATATACCAAGTAATAAACATCGAAACAATACATTTTTACCCATGATCCTTTGAGTCAGTTATGGTGTCTTTTTCACTGGAGCTTTTTCGCTGTTTTGGAAAAGGAGTTGTTTTGAGCCGTCAGACTCGACAGATCATGATAAATGTCTATTCAAAACTTAAAGCACAAAATCCATCGAAATCAACTGGTCACTATGACCAGTGAATTAACAGGTGAAGGAAAAACTACGATATATAAAGTCAAGTCGGAAGTTAAAACATCTAGGAAGCCTTGTTCTCCATCTCATAAACATGAAGGTGCAGTTGGATTACGCAATAGATTAACAAATTACAATGATTTTGAATTGTGCTGCATTTGCCGTAAAGTTCATCAGTTTTATTTACGGAACGAGATTCCGACTGCACGTAAAGTTATATGCGAAGTAAATAATGATGAAGATTTGCCAAATTTTACACTATGGACATTTCAACAGTTGTTAAAAAATATGGGCTTCAAGTATTAGAGGCATCAAAGGGACAGTGCCTTAATAGATTGCGAGGACCTGATAATTTGGATAAGGAAATATTTACGAGCAATTAGGCAATTAAGAAAAGGAAGAATTCCAGTTTATTTTTGGACGAGACTTGGGTAAATGCGGGCCATACCAAAACTTTGGTCTGGCAAGACACTACGATTCAGAGTTCTCAAGAAGCCTTTTTTTAAGGCCTTTCTACTGGATTGAAAGCACCATCGGGAAAAGGTGGAAGGCTTATTATAGTGCATGCAGGAAATGAAAATGGATTTGTTGAAGGTGTGCTGCATATATTTCATTCTAAAACAAGTAAGACTGATTATCACGCGGAAATGGATGACAATTATTTTGAGAACTGATTCAAACGAAGCTTTTGCCAAATATTTTGCCGAATAGTGTAATTGTGATGGATAATGCGCCATACCATAGTGTTAAGTTAGAAAAACTCCCTACCAGTGCCTGGAAGAAATGCAATATCCAGGCTTGGCTAAGCAGGAAAGGTATTTCTTGGCTGCAAGATAGCGTAAAAGCCAAACTATTACAAAGTGTACATTCAGTGAAATGTAAATACGACATTTATAAAATAGATTGTTTGGGAACTAGTTGGGGCATTCTGTCTTACTGTTTCCTCCATATCATTGCGAATTAAACCCCATAGAAATGGTTTGGAGTCAGGTTAAAGGATATGTAGCCGCACAAAATAAAACGTTTAAGCTGAATGAAGTCAAAAGGCTATGTTATAAAGCTATATCAAGAGTAACATTAGAAAATTGGAGAAATTATGACAGTCACGTCCAAAAAACAGAAGGAAGGATGTGAGAATTAGATGGATGATTGATGAAAATGTGGAGAGTCTGATAATTTCAACAGCACTGACACTGCAGATGAGGAGAGTGATTTTTCACAAAATTAGTGTTTTTGTCATTGTAAAACAAAAATGATTTATTTCTGTTGAGTCATTATCTTTTTTCCTAAAACGTGTAAAATAAGAGCTCAAAAAAAAAAACCATTCTGTATAAATATATTATTAAAAATGTAAAATTTGTCATATTATTCATGTAAACATTACTTTCAAATAAAGTTGAAATATTCAAAAATTTACTTATTTTGAAAGAACAAACTTAAAATGGACTGAGGCATATAATATTAATTTAATCCTGTTATTTAATAAATAGTGCAAAATAAATTAAATTACAATATCAATATATTAGCGACACGTATCAGTGAGACATCGGTTCAAATGGGTCTCCCCCTTTTTCCGACAATCGCACAGTCCTGTAGATTGATATTTAGGTCGAAAACAAGTTATCAGTCGCCTACTTTCCACAGTGCTTCATTCTTAACTTGTCACAGAGTATAGTGTGCATAGACTTATTCATACAAATTGGATTGACTAATCACAGAATTTATTGATTACATCACTGTCATAAGTTGGTAGCATCATAAGTTGTATTATATTATTCTGCTTATAAAATGAATTATTTTTCAGTTCAATTTAAAAAAAAATTTACAAATTTATACTGACAAAACATTAATAAATATTCTTCATAACTATATGTAACAAAGTTTATTTTAAAAATCTGTGAATCTGTAAAGTAGATTCTAAAGTTGACTGAGCATTTCTTATTTATGCTAATCTGACACAGAAAAAATTTAATAGGAAGTACAATTTTAGCATGCTTTATTTTCATAATTATGTATTTACCAATTTACTAGATTCATATTTTATTAATTAACAACAACATCAATACAATCACAGTTAATCATAGCACAAAGAGCAGTGAAGTAAAAAGCAACATTTATTAAATGATGGTAAAAACGCTTTAGGTAAGCTACGATACCATCTTCAGTTACAAACTTATCACACAGTAAAATAGTTTTTTAAATAAGATTCTAGAACAAAAATAACAGCTGTCTTATAAAAAATTTGGTCTGGCTGGAAATAATTATAAAACAAAATATAGGGTTGAAAGGTTTCTAAAGTTACAAGATAAACAATAATAAACATAATAAAAATAATAAAATGTAAAAATAAAACAAAATAAAGTAAGCAAGACGTTTCCAATCTGCTTAGGGTTATCATATAAAACAAAAGTCTATCTTGTTGATAACCAATAGGTAAATACAATAAACAAGAATTCATCAGCTTAAAAGGGGTAGTCATTGTACTTATGGATCGTATATCTCCAAGCCTTCAACGTATTGTCGGCCAGTTGTGAATTAACAACTTTTTCATTCTCTTTAGCTTTTAGGATTTCTATTTTTTCAGAAATAAATAACTCTCTATGATCATGCACTTTCTTAATGATTTTTGCTTCATCCCACAAGATGTTAACATTTTTCTCGTAGGCTCTTTGGGCCAATGCTGTCAATAGATTTCATTTACACACATTATCCTTGTGCTCTTCTATTCTATCTGTAAAGTTCCTCTTTGTGGCACCTATGTAGACTTCCTTGCAATCATCTTGAATATTATCCATTGGTATCTTATAAACCCCAGAGTCTAAGCCTGGGTTTCTCTTCTCTTTGTCATTCCTTAGCATGCTAAATATCATAGGTGCCCTCTTGTAAGTGCATTTGGTATTAGCTTTCTTTAAGGCTTGGTTTATCGTCTTATATTTATGTACTCTATACGGCAAAGAGATCTTACTAGTCTCGTTAACTGGGGTGCGTAAGGGTGAACAATGTGGGACAACAGTAGAAGTACACTGTTCTTTCTCAAAATTGCATTTTTGTTCATGGAATATATTATGCATAAAGGTAAAACTATAGCTATGTTTTGCCCCACATTGGTAAATTCTTTCAAGCTCATTATTTAAATAAAAGTTGTTGCTACAATGGGTTAGGGCCCTACGGAAGTACTCCCGGAAAGCAGACTTCTTATACGACCAACACGGTATCATAATAGGTGTACTAGTAGGTTTAATAAATCAGTAGTATCTAGGTGCCTATAAATAGCCAAAATTTTAATATCTAAAAAATCAACTATCTTATCATCGTTTTTTACCATCGTTTAATAAACGCTGCTTTTTACTTCACTGCTCTTTGTGCTATGATTAACTGTGATTTTATTGAGACTTATATTAAGCAGCTTTGAGTTTCTTGAGAACATCAATACATTTCTTAAACTTAATCATAACAGTTAAAAGCTATCCTATATTGAAGAATTTTAATAGTAAAACATTATTTGCAATTATCAACATGGATTTTACAACAATAATTTAACATTATGTTTTGAACCTGAATTTTGAACAATATTACCAAATATAGCCAGTTTTGCAGACAAATTTCAAAAATAAAAAATTTCAACTTGAAAACAGGATGGATTTTAAAATCTGGAACATTTTCCAGGGCATTTAGCCCTGGAAAATGTTATCATTTATATATTAACCAATTAACCATTATATAAAATTAACCATTTATATATATGTTACCATTCAATATTACCAAAAAGCCAGGAATGTTCCAGAAAATCAGGGAAAAATAGACACCTTATTCTAAAGCAGGGATTCCCAAAGTTTTGCCTAGGTGGACCAAACTGTAAATTCCAAAATATTTAGCGAGCCAAAAAAAAGTGTTATGGAAAAATACATTCAAATCAATGAAAAAAAGTTAGACAAAATGGAAAAATTTATACTAATTTTATAACATAATCATTCTTTATGACAATTATTACTTTTTGTTATAAACTGTTTAAAATAACGCATTTCAAAAATAATTAAACAAAAATAACTAAATAATTTCAAATAAATAATAATAATAAATTCATCGATCTGAAATGTGTGACTTGTGTAGTTGTCTTTTAATAATATCACCGAGCCTTGGTTCAGTTGGATGTATTCTTAACACCGCTTATAAATGTTCATCAGTTAATTTTGATCTCAATTTAGACTTATTAATACTCATGACTCAGTTAATTTTGATCTCAATTTGGACTTATTAATACTCATGATTGAAGTCTTGTAAAAGTTCACCAGTTAATTTTGATCTCAATTTGGACTTATTAATACTCATGATTGAGATAGTATGATAATTTACATTTTTATAAAATAAATAAATAAATTTTATCTCTATGAATTCAAGATGGGGATGATCTGACATCGCAGGCCAAATGAGGCCCGCGGGCCATACTTTGGGAATCCCTGTTCTAAAGTATTAAATACATTTATGCCAATTCTCAATATAATTTTAAATGAAAGGAAGTATCATTTTCAATTCTTCATAGAAATATTATTCATAAAACAAAAGATAAAAAAATGTATAACTGAAATGTCCAATTTTGTTTTTTGACTAAAAGGCATTATTTTTTGGAATTATTTGGATTTTTTTGGAATTTTTCTTTTGGAATTTTGGATTATTTGTTTTTTGGAAGGCATTATTTTTTTTAACAGAATCTAATTCTAAAAATTTTTTGCAATATTTTTATGTTAGTATTTTTCCAAACAGTGATATTTTCAAAGATATTTAGAAATAAAGGAACCATTCTGAAATAATTTGAAATTCACAATTCTATGGATCAGAGACTACTTCAAAATTACTGGACATATGAAAAAACTGTAAAACATTCTACCTATTAATTCAAACTGAAATTTGTTAAAATTTTTTCTGCACATCTGCTTGTATAGCATGTATTACAAATTTATTTTTTTTTCAAATGGAAGATATTATTTTTTTTAATGGAATCTAATTCTACTAACTTTTTGATATTTTTCATGTTAGAATTGTTTTGCTACAACAGATATTCTGGGATATTTTGGAATAAAGGAACCATCAAAAAATGCATAAATTATAACCAACACTTCCATGAATCAGCCATTTTTCTAGTAAACTACTAGACATATGAAATATTGTAAAACACATCTATTATTTTTTTCCTTCTAAGATGGAATATTTTTAAAAATTTTTCTATGCATCCACTTGAGCAACAAGTGATACAAGTTATTTTTTCAAATGAGGGAGTGTAATTTTTTAATGTAATCTAACTCTAATCATTTTTTGCAAATTTTTCATATTAGAATTATTGCCACCTTTGTGGCTACAGAGATGAACATCAGATTTCCATCTGAACCATTCAATATCTTATAAGTAATTTTCTAGATAGGTTCATGTTGGCCAATTGTTCTCTATTCTTCAACATATTGGCAAAATATATGAAATGTATTTGAATAAAAATTCAATTTTTGTTGCTAAATTTGAGGTATATCCAAATTACTTTCTGTAAGTACAGAAAATTGTATAGTTAATTTCCTAAATAAATACTGCACTGAGTAAAGAAAATATTGAATAAATGTTTGCTTAGTCTATTCTTTAATTACTTTATTTGTTAAATTTTTTGTTTGTTTAAATTTGCTATAAAATAGTTTGCATATTGTCCCTGAAATTTTGACATCTTCCATAAAGCAATTAAGTGGCCAACAGGGTGTCCATAGAAACATAGGCACCCTGCATATTTCTACAATTCCTAGTAGTTTTTGCATAAATATAAATATATTTATAATATAATATAAAGATAAATATCTTCCTTTGATTGGATCATCATTAAACTTTTTGAAAATATTCAGTTTATTGGGACATGTCAACTCAAAATTCTAAGTAAAAAATATTGAACAGGATATTTGTTACATAATTTTTTTTATCCAATTCTCATTTATGCAGTTTTGTTATACTGACAAGGACCACATTAACTATGATTCATCAATTTGAATGAAATTTTTCAATGATAATTCATCTGACAAAATTTTAGATGTAAATATTCAAGCAATTTTTTTAATAAATTTTTGATATTTCCTTTAATTAAAATAATTCTATTAGAATTTTTAATACATTCATTGCCATTGATGAGTAAAAACAATAAAAAATGGAACAAAAACAATAAAAAATGATATAAAAAAATCAATCCTGATTTTATTAATCAAGCTTTTGCAAATTGGTTGTTTTTTTGTGTGTATTTGTTGAAAATATGTCCTTTTCAAAGTGGTTCCTAAATTTTTTCAGTTGCTGAAATAATTTTTAAATTACATATAAACAAACATTGTTTATATTTGAACAGCTCGATAGAATTTGGATTTTTTTTTATCCCATCCTGTCAATTTTATAGTCTATCTATAAAAGTTATTCTGATTATGAGATTTGATAAATGATATTTTTGAAATTTTTAGAAAAAAAATCAAATTTTTCATAAAATGCCGAAAATTAAAAAATATTTTAGATAATAGGAAAATATTGGTTAATTCTGGTAAAATAAACTAAAATGTATCTTAATTATTCATTTTTTGTTACAGTTTCACTGAAATTTAGGAGGAAATTGCAAAAAAAGAAACATAAATATCCCAGAACCATTTAAAGGACTGTGACACTTATTACTTTACAGCAGCCACTCACTTCCCAGGAAACTGCAGCCTAGACTACTTTGCACATGAATATCTGGTATTGGGTACAGAGCTACAGTAAGTCATCTGAAGTCCAATTAAATGAACAGAAAATGTATTATAGCAGTTTATATATGAGATGACACTATTTTTGTATATGCTAAGATTTTTTGATAATGCAGATACTCCTCACTTAATGACCAAGTTCCATTCTCACGACTTGGTTAGTAAGAGAGTAACTTGTTTGTATATATTTAGAACAAGTTACTTGCTTAAGTTCTCATGATTATAAAGACATTTATATCTTAATTATACACAAAGTACTTTTCTTCAGATTTTTGGAACTATAAAGTGCAGGGAATTACATGCAATAGAAGTTGTAAGTGACATGTATGGGTGAAAACCAAATTTTCCATTAAAAAAAGTCACAAGCTTGGATGTAAGTTTGAGCAGTCGTTAAACAGGTAAGTCGTTAAGTGAGGAGTACCTGTAAATAAAAAATTTATAAAAAGTACTGCTAAAAATTGTGCAAATGAAGTAAGAACAAGTTAATAAATATGAAATATTAATAAAAATGAAAATACTTCAATAAATTTATGTGATTTTTTTTATTAATTATATGATGTAACTTCATTCAACAGAAGTTATATAACTCATAGTTTTTAATAAATAATTTCTGAAGCTTGCAGCCAAATTTTCTTTGTGAAACTGATTTTTTATTTTGTTGGATGGCTAAAATTTTATTTAAAAAAATCGTGTTTTCTGCGATCTCATATATACAGTGAGTGATCAGTTAACAAACTGTTTGGATAATGAACAAATCGGATAACGAACACTTCACAGAACAAACTGTGGGACCTATGGACTGACGGAATGACAAGTTGGCTGGATGGCCACCTGGTAAAGCTGTGGCTTACCATCCTGAAGAAACCAGGTCCCACTCTTCCAATTTTTCAGAGGGGTTCCGGGCCTGGCCCACTGTACCTCATCCTTCAATCCTTGGTTGACCCAATCATAGGTGTTGGCCAACCTGTGATGAGCTCTATAAGTAGCAAATAAGCCACCAGATAAAAATATCTCATGAGAATATGGTGGCTTAACTAAATAACGGAATGGCAGGCTTAGGCCTTGCGCATTCTTGAACATATGGTAAGGATGGGAGAACAGTAATTTTTCCCGATTAAAATGAACTCGGAGACAACGTAAAACAAATTAAAGATTTATTAAAGAAGATAAGAGAGAGATTTTACAACATTTTGGTCTTAGAATGCACCCATACCAGGATGAGGTCAATAGGTTTGGGATCTCTACCTCAACAATGCTATTAATCACTTCCGAAAATCCTGAAGAAGAGAGAAAAGCAATCACATTGGACAGATTCTTTAACAGAAAATAAACATAATAGATTAAAATGCAAGACTGTACGTATATATTATGGTTATTATATATAAATAAACGTAGTAAGAAATTATATAATTATTTATTTATTTTTTTGGTCTCCAGAATGAATTAATCAAATTCCCATAAAAATCTATGGTAAATTGATGAATATATATATATATATTTTTTTTTTTTTTGAATATTAATTAGGATTAATTTCAAAACATTGCCAACATCCAAGAGGTTAATGAGAGTTGCCTCAATTCTTATATAAGGTATAAAAACTTTTTCAATTTTAAATATTGTACAATACTGTATAATTTGCACACTAAAACTATTTGTGCAATATGCATGAACTACATTACGAATTTTTTATATATTACATTTTTCTCTTAATATTTATTGTTTCCCTTTAGCATTAAAATCCTAAATGTTAACAATTACAAATTTTTAAAATGTTGTATACTTCCTTATTCTTAAAAAGAAGAGGGGCAGAGAAAAAAAAACCTTAATTCCTAATAACATAACCTAATAATTTAAGAGGGAATCAATGAATTGCTTACATGAGGAGTTCTAAATGACCAAAATTATGCTTACATAATACTTGAATGCTCTTTATAAAAATTTAGTATATTGCATCCTGAAATTTTGGATTAATTTCTAAAATTTTGTTATTTTGCTGTATTTGCTTATTGTAAACAGTTTAATAAATTATTATTATAAATTTGAGATAAGTCTAATTTTATCAATTATAATAATGAAAAATTTGATATCACATTTCACTTAATAGTATATATTTCTCGAAGTTGGCAATATTGCCCCCTGGGAAACAACTGGGTCAAGTAGCAAGCAAGTAGTAGAGGGTGTCATGAGTCATATAAGCGTGTGTGGTTAGGATGATTCAGCTGTTGTATTTACTTGTGTTGCATTATGAGATTCAGAGATTTGCTTTATTTGGAAGTTCCTGATTGGCTAATAAATCCATTTTTAAATCACAATTATGTTGTGGAACATTTTATCAAAGAAGAATTGATTGAATTACAAAACGATATTGAATTAAAGCCAAAATTAAGAAATTCTTATCAAGAATTTTGGTTGCAGAAAATATTTGGTTTAGCTGGCAGATATCCTTCTTTATGGGCAGTAGCAAAGAAATTAATTATTGCATTTCCAATTTCCTATTTAATAGAGCATGGTTTTAGTGTGGTATGTCAGCTCTTGATGAAACAAAGAAATCACTTGGATATTGAGAAATGTGAGGATTTACAACTGTAACTTACAAATATTGAACCTGATTTTGACCATTTAATATCACAGCATCAACCGCATCCTTCTCATTCAGAGTATTAGTAAATTTTGCATACATTATGGGAGTGTTCATAGAAATAAGTTTGAGAAACACTGATACAGGTTGATAATCAAAAATCTGACAAGCTTGGGAACTGAGGATTGAAGGATTTTCAAAAATTCTGGATTTTTGATGTATATATATGCATCATATATTTAACAGAAAAGGACTACTTGTACAGTGCTTTAAAGAAATAAAATTAAACACTAAATGAAAAGCAAATGAAATTTTAAAATGTTTAATAACTATATAAAAGATTGTAGTTTTACAGAGTTTTAATTTCAACTAAATAAAACAGTTCCTCAGAATTTTAATTCCAACTAAATAAAATACTTCTATAGAATTTTAATTCATTACTGTACCCTCGAAAAAAGCCAGATTTTATATAATGCCAATAAACAAAAAAACCAGAAAAAATGCCAAAATGTTAAAAAAATTTCTAACACCAACCATGTCTTAAAAAACCTAAAAAGAGCTAATTTGCAGTCAAAAAAGCTAATCTGGCAACCCTCATTGCAAGCATGACCAAAGCATGACCAATAATCATTCTGGAGTACAGGGCCATCAAAACATAAATGGCACCCCAGAAAACGAAGGCATGCCAATGCAGTAAATTTAAAAATGTGCTCCAACACTCATCTGAAAAACTGATGAAACTGGAATATTGATTGCCGGATTTTTGATTATCAATCTGTATATAGTATTTGAATATAGTAGATTATTTTTTCTCAATTTATTCATATTTAAAGAGAGATAATTCAAAAGTATACTCAATAAGAGTTTAATTTTTTTTTATTTTACTCATTATTTTTGATGGGTATATTCACTAGTTTATTTATATTTTTTTATTGATTACATAAAGAAGATAAATAAAAAAAAGTTTATTTAATTTATTATTTGAATTAATAAAGTTTTATTGTATTATTGTGTTTACAAATTATGTGCAATAGCTAAAATATATAACCACATTATTATTAAAAATGTTTATGGCAATGAAGTAGGTAGGCCACATTGATGAGTGCTGAAGGTTGCATGTGGCACATGGATCACAAGTTTGATATGCCTGATGTAAAAAATAGCATCACAAGTGAATGAAGTAAGAAGCTAATACAATTATAAAGTTTATTTCACAAAAAATATAGATAGATAAGCATATTTTATAAAAGGAAGGAATAAATGAAGAAATAATAATAATGCAGAAAGATATACTTACCAGGGGAGTGTCATCTATGGCTCCTTCCAATTTTGTCAATTATTATATATGTTGTACTATCCTCCTACAAACCCAAGGTAAAGTAATATGATGCACCTCACAAGTATTCCCGAAAAAAAGGAGTTTAAAGTTTTCTATGTTGTTTATATACTGATTGGTATTAATAATTTAACAAATGCTGCCTTAGTGCAATGCGTTTGCCATTCGATTACATAAGGTATCATCAGAAGGATACAGGTTCAAATCTTTTTTTTTTTATTTTTTTTTAATCAAAACTGAAATGGATTATTGTACTATGTACTTTTATTAATGAGAAATTACTATTTTGTAATTATTTAATTTTTTGCTATGCCCTCTAAACATTTCTATTATAAATATTAAATACACATATAAAGGAACGTAATTAATAAACAAACTTTTTTACACAAAATATTTATTTTAATTAACAATATCAGATTATTTTATTATTGATGACTGGGATTCTCCTTGATTTCTATGGATGATCATCATAAAAGCATCCCAAACAAAACATTGTTTTACAATGTGCATATTTTATGAACCCTACATTTCTACAAGCATACAGAGTTTTTCATTATTGATGTAAAGAAACATATTTTATGGATATTTAAAAATAAAGAGCTGTCTTCAAGCAACTTTGATGCAATCATGCATACAGAATCATTGAAATACAGGGAATATTTAATTGGTGTAACAACAGTGAATGTTCATTAATAAATATGCACATTGTAAAACAATATTCTGTTTTGAATGCTTTTATGATGAGTATCACCTGAATAGATGCACGTTTGCCACAGAGATCGAGATGATTCCTGATGAATAATAATAATATAATCTGTATTTATAACTATAAACTACCAGTTCTGCAGCTTCTAGGAAAAAATTATAGATGCCAAATTTCCTGTTAAAATTACAGAATGAACTTTATTTTCACCAAAACTTTTCTGACTTTCTAATAATGATCATTGTATTTTTTATTGTTTTTTAACTCTCAGATTGTATTAATTTAATTTATTTTTGTTCCTATTATTTGGATTAATTCTTGTTAGTGTTTATGATGCGATAGGACTAAATATCGTAGCTACGTAATAGCTTCAAACTGAAAACTTGTAGATATGATTTGAAAATTTGTAAAATGCATTAGCAGAATAGTGTTTATACAATGAGTTGTAACACCTGGTAAACATTTAAATGTAAATGCCAGGACTTTAAACTGGATGTTTATTTGTGAAACATCCTAATACGGACGGCCTGCATCAAATACTGGTGTAAAACATTAAACACTCATTTGAAAGAACCAGCTAAGGAGGGCCATAGAAGGCAGAAAATGTTACCGGAAGTTATTATTATTATTATTATTATTAGTAGTAGTAGTAGTAGTAGTATATGTAGTAGTATATGTAGTAGTAGTAGTATATGTAGTAGTATATGTAGTAGTATATGTAGTAGTATATGTAGTAGTATATCTAATAATAAAATAGTGTATTTTTCCTGCTTTAAGTATTTGTGATTCTTTGGATAATCTGTATTTGTTAATTAAAATATTCTATTTAAAAAAGTTTATTTATTAATAACATTCCTTTATAAGTGTATTATATTTGTGATAGAAATGATTAAAGGGCAAAGCAAACAAATTAAATAATTACAAAACAGTAATTTCTCATTAATAAAAAAATACATTGTACAATAATCTATTTTAGTTTCAATTAAAAAAACATTTAAAAAAAAAAGAGATTCAAACCTGCATCCTTCCAATGATACCTTACCTAATCAAATGGCAAATGCATTGTGCTACGGTGGTACATGTTAAAGTGTTAATATCAATTAGTATATAAATAACAGAAAACTTTAAACTCCTTTTTTTTGGGAATGCTTGAGAGGTGCATTGCACTACTTTACCATGGGTTTGTTGGAGGATAGCACTATAGCATATATAAAAATTGGCAAGTTAAACAAAACAAAAATATTGATATTTTGAAATACAAGCAGCTCTTGACTTTATAAATTAATTTGTTCTTGGAGTGTGCTCATTTTAAAGTATGAACTTGTAAACCAAAAATTAATTTCCCCATATACATAATGTCAAAATTGGGAATTCTGTTCTCAGTAATGCAATTTGACTACAATAAAATTAAGACCAACAAAATCAATAATTTATGATTACAATGATTTTATTTATCTAAAGAAATGAAGGCATGTCTTTAAAATAAAGGAAATTATTATAATAAATTATTTGTCATATAAATAATAAAATATTTTTATTTTTCATTATTATTGACAGATAAGTAGATGAGTTTTGATACAGATGTATTACTACCATAGGCATAATCTGGGAATGGAAGCTATTTATATAATATGCTGATGAAATCAGAGAGTATGCTACTTCTGCTTCTCGGCTGCCATTCTGATTTTTCCAATTTCGTAGATGATGACAATTTTTGCTATAAACGCAGTCATGCCATATTATATAGCTGCATACGTGATTTGAAATGGCTTTTTATGAATGTTTATCATTTACTTATTGCAAATAATAATCACATTTTTGATTTTTTGATAATTCATATTTGAAATAACTTGCAAACCTGGGAATTCATAAACCAAGAACTACCTATATATTAAAACAGCCATTTTAGTTTGATTTCATGGATCACAATATTTATTATGGATGCAACAAATGTGCAAAATATATTTTTTAAATTAATATGAAAATTCTTCATAATGATATTTTATTTAATGTCAATTTTAAAAAAAGAAAGTTCACAATCGTTTTAAAAGAAAGCAATTTTTTAAAGAAAGCTTGATAAAAAAAAAACAGCGAAGGGAACACAAAGTTGATAGTGAACAATATTCAGTATTAACTCTATATCATTTTTATCTTTTACATTAAAACAAAAATGTAATCTACACACACAAATAATTTGTATTTTATAAATACAGATGAGGAAACATCAGGCCTTAAAAAAGAGAGAAGAGCAAAATTATTCAATTAGTTCAGAATAATCAGTTCAATATAACTAGAACAAAAACCATTGTGGTGCCTGCAATTGCCATGTCATTTGCTAAATGTTTTATGGTTGACTGATTAATTGTGAACACTGAAACCTCTTAAGATATTTTATAATAATTTTCAAATCATATAATAAAATTTTTATAAAATTCAGCAAGTAGGTCATGTTATTAAAAATTATCCAAATATAGGGAAATCTCAGTTCACAAACTTAATTCATTCCTAAAGGTCATTCATAAACCGAAACTATTTTCCCCATAGTAATTAATATAAAATGGATTAATCCATTCCTGGACTCAGACAATTGCTTATTTAAACTTTTACAACAATATTTTATGCACAAGTTTTTAACACAAAATCAACGGAAACCATTAAATCTATCACAAAAAAGATAAGCACAACACTAAGCAGATCAAATATAGACAAAAACTAAATTTACTTTTACTGTACCTGTATGGAGGGGAGTTGATGGTGTAAGTGGAAGGTGGTGAGGAAATGAAATGTTATTGTTTGGAATGGGATTCTTTTTCTTTTTTTTCTCTTAGCACCCCTCAACTTTGCCTCAGATCCACTGGGCCTCTAGAGGGTCTCACTAAAAAGTTGTCCAGCGTGATTTATTTTAAAAATGTTTTTAGGCATTATCATTGAAAATGTTTATGTTGACGTTTTGCATGTTTGTAACTTGAGGCACAGTACATCATTTGAACACAAAGTGTTCAAAAATTTGTTTGTAAACCTAATTGTGTGATCCAGGCATTTTTGAACTGAGGTTTGACTGTATAATATTTTATATTTACTATCTTCAATCATAAGTAGAATTTTAATTGTTTCAGATCTTTTTAAATATTTATTTGCCAATCTTTTTGTTCTATCAGTGGAGTCTGATGCTTATAATAAAAAGTAATTCTAAATTTACTATATTAATACCTGAAGAATCAATCTGCCAAGTGGCATCAGTGGTCTAGTGGTTAGGACAGTATGCCCTTTGAGCATACTGTCCTAACCACTCTCTGAATTAATCATTAATAAATTTATTAATTATGAGATGGAATTAATTTTAGTAAAAATTATTTCCAATTATTAAAATTTCAGTAAAAATTATTTAAGAGATTAATTTGGTAGTTTGGGTTATATCTGGCTAATTCCCTTGAAGTTTGATTTATTTGTCTTTTTGAATATTTATTTATCATGAAAATACAATATATCTTAATTAGATGATGTACCCACTACCCACTAGTGGGTTCCCATACAATGCAGGGATACATTCCAAGTTATAGAAACCACAAGATTTATATATTTATTGTGTGTGTGTGGTATCTAATCTCTGATTGCAGTATGTGTAGTGTGATATTTTTTCCTGAGTTTGGACATCTAAGCAGGCTTAAAACAAATCTCTGAGTTCCAGTATTAATCGCATATTGCTAAAGAGATAAAGAGCAAGTTTTGAATATAATTTTATTGTATTCAGATTGTTGATTAAACTGCTCTAAAACTTAAATATTTTAAATAAAGTTTCCTTAAAAAACAGAATTTGGGTAAATTTTTTAATTACTACATTTGATGAAGAAAACTCATTCCAGATTTTTAATGAACCAGAGTAACATTTTACTTTAGAGAATTTAAATGAAGGATTAGAAATAGCCAAAAGATAGAAACATTAATTTTATGAATGACCTATCAAAAGAGTGCTTTGTCAAATTTAAAAGGAAACTGCTTGATTGTCTATCTCCATATTTTCAAGTCAAATATAATTTGGATAAGAAATCATTTTTAAATAACAACAACAATAGGCCTAGAGATGAAACTATTGATTCTTCAAGTGATGAATCTGTGCAGACAACATTAAAAAGATAATGTCATTGGAATTTATTTGTGAATAACTTCAATAGTGAAATATTATTTTTATTATGATTTAAAATATAATGAAAAATATTTTTATTCAATCTATAAATATGCATTTTAATCTTTTGAGATAAACCTTTACATCTTTTATAAGTATTAGATTCCTTTTGCACAAACAAAAAAAATGTGTCATGTTTCCAAAAAAATTGTGTAAAACTGTTTTGTGTAAAACTGTTTTGTGTAAAACTGTTAAATTTAACAGTTTTACACAAAACAGTTTTACATTATATAGGAGTGTTTATCATGTTTTATGAGTACTGTCATAATTTTTTTGTCATATTATACAAATCCACATTATATAGCAGGGGTAATGGCCAAATTGCGGCTCGCAAGCCACATGCAGCTCTTTGATACTTTTCAGTGTGGCTCCATACCATGAAAGTCAATAGTTAATATGGAGCAAATACTTAATTAATTTAAATATATACATATTTGTAATTTGTTTATTTGTTATAAATAGTAATATGCATCTATATAAAATAAATGAATGTAAAATATATAATAAACAATTTTTATAAACTACTGTTAAGATTACCTGAAAAAACTGATGTGGCTCTCATTGACACAGAAAGAAACTGATTGTGACTCTAACTATTTCAGATTCTCCTATATGGCACTTAGTGACATGAAGCTTGGCCACCCGTTATATAGGATTGCTGTACTTTCTTTTGAATTCTCAAGCAGTACTATTCTTTTCAATACAAAAGTTGGAGATCACAAATTTAGAAGTAGAGTTCAAGTATTGTTGTATATATCTTAAAAAAAAAACTAAATTCTAAATAGCATTTCTCACTGGATATTTGGAATAAATTTTTTAATTTTTACTGCAATCTGATTGGTTAACCAAGAAATAGAGATGTGAATTAACAGGATGGCTCCAAATTAAATAAGGATATCCTATAAATATAGATCCAGAAATGCTTTGAGATTTACATTATTAAAATATATATTTTGCTAAATAACTCCATTACCTTTGGTTTTATCAAATATCATTTTGAAAAAATTTGTAGAAAAATATTACATAAAGATAACTATTCTGAGAAAGATGCATTTGCCAGCATATATTTTTCAGAATAGCACAAACAAGACAGCAGATATTTGAGAGAATAGTTTTTGAAAATACTTTTAAGAACTACTGGAGTATATTCCTCTAAATTTAAGACACCGTAACTATCAGGTGATCCCATAAATAACGTTGTTTTTTTGCAAGTGTGAAGAAAACAAATAAAATTTATCTAGAATAGATCTTTTAATCATCATAATAAGTGAACTCAGAACTTACAACCTTCTTCCACTGTTCAACAAGTTTTTAATGCCAGACTTGAAGAAATCCATGAATTTCAATCCCAAAAACTCAGACAGGGTTCTGTGCACTTTCTTGACATTTTGAAGTTTTTCTCCAGAAAAATAGTGTTCGATGCTATAAAAGTGATGGTAATCAGATGGTGCAAAGTTAGGGGAAAATATTGGATAGTGAAGTTTTACCAATCCAAATTCTTGCAACTTGGCACAAGTCATTCTGGCCATGTGTGGTTTCACACAATCACCACGCCTTTATGATTAAGAGTATCAGAAGTTATTCCTGCAAGGCAGTTAATAGATGCTCTAGCTGCTGACAGTAGACATCCCCTGTAATGAATTGGATCTGTGGCAGAAGATCATAATGGATTATGCCTTGTATATCCCACTAAACATTCAGTAAAACCTTATGTGGAAAATGTCAAAATTTAGCCACCGCTGTATGCAGAATCTGTTCAGGAAGCCACTGATGTCTATGCTTAATGCTGTGGTACAGATTCTCTTCATGAGTTCCCACCACAAAATCTGCAACAGTGTGTGGAATTTCACAGGAGAGCAAAAAGTGCAAATGTCCACACACTGTTGCAGATTTTGTGGTGGGAACTCATGAAGTATGCACTTATCCAGTTTTGACACATAATGAAAGTTCTATAGATGCCTGTGAATAGTTGAATGGGATGAATGGATGTTTGTGGCAAATTCCTTGACTTGCCTCTGGATTGCTTTCAACAGCAGCTCTCAGCTCATCATTATCCAGCTCAACACGTCAACATATTTGTTTCCAAATTGGAATTTCTGGAACTGTTATTGACACTTTCTGACATTCAGAGTACCTTGCCCATATACGGAATTGATGTTTCGTGTCACTACAGTTGCTGTATGCCTTTGTTAAACTCATACAGCACAATATGCTTTATGTGCTCTTCAGACATCCCATTTCCTATAGACTTTAACAGCAAAGAGATGCATGTACAACTGTTGTTCTCTGCCTCACATTGCATGAAGAGAATGCTGTGCAATATGTCTTATCATCCCTTGGTCTACTTCATCATCTGGTCACCAGAAGCAATAGTTCTGTGAGACATGCAAAAAACGACATTACTTATGGAATGACCTGATATATAAAATTTGATAGTTGAACCTCATCTAGTGGAATAAGTCTGAATTAAATTTTTCTAACGATTAATTTTCAAATCAAAGCTATGATGCCACCATCTATTGAGCTAATAATTAATTAAAAACTCTAAATTTAATTAATTAGTAACTCAACAGATGGTGGCACTATAGCTTTGATTTAAAAATTAATCATTAGAAAAATTTAATTCAGACTTATTCCATTAGGGGAAGTTTGGCTTGTTTTGAAAAGGTAATTCCCCTAATTAGTGTATATTTGATAGTTGTTTGACATATTACAGATGTGTTTAACAGTGGCATAATATAATTATTAGGTACAGAAAATTAATGGAATAGCCACCAAGGTCCTGAGATTAAAATTTCTTAATTTTAACTGAAGAAAAATGAGAGGACATTTATTCAATTGTTATCAAATATTAAAGAAACTAATTCATTGAATTTGGAATGCTTGAAATCATATGAGATTAAATCAATATAAGCTCAGCAGATTAATGAGATCAATTTTTAAACATTTTCATGTGTAATAATGCTTACAAACAATATTTTGAACATATCTGATTTTTTTATTTCAAAAGTGAAAAGTATTTATTCATTAAAGAAATATTTGTTTGTTGATATTATATAATGGGTGGCCAAACCGCAGCACGAGCCACATGTGGCTCTTTGATACCTTCAATGTGGCTCCATACCATGAAAGTCAATAGTAAATATGAAGCAAAGACTTATTTAAGTTAAACAAATTACAGATATATTATTTTTTTTATCTATTGTAAAATGTAATATGCATCTATACGAAATAAATGCGTCTGAAATAAAAAACTTTTGAAATTATTATTAAGATTAACCAAAAAAACTGATGCTTTTCTCATTGATCCAGAAAGAAAATGTGGCTCTTGAGTATTTGAGATTCTCCTATGTGACTCATAGTGACACGAAGTTTGGCCACCCGTTATATAATTTTGATTTTTAATTTAAGAACCATAAAAACTTTTAAAAAATTCATTCAAGTAAGCATAGTAACTTTACAAATCCTTTTACTTTTCATATAAACATAAATTTCCATATACAGGTAGTTTTCAACTTACTTATAACAACTGACTTACAACCATTTGCATTTATGACAATGATATATTCAGTAATTTCTGTGAGTGATTATACAATTCATATGGAAGAGTCCATATGCAATGGTCAAATGTATTGATAGCATTCTTTTTTGTCTGGTTCTTGAAGTTTTTTGTTTGTTAAGTATATTGCAATAATATATAGTATCAATAAATATTAGCAGTGGGAAATCTATAAATTTAATATATTTCTGACTTATGTTGGCTACCAAATTAGCAGCAACAAATGGTACTGATTGATAAACAAAATTAGAAAATTATGTATGGTGTCAAAATTAGTCACTTCAATTTGCAACCTCAAAGTTTGAACTGAACTCTGTCAACAGTCAAGGATTATCTGTAAACAGCTATAATTCATCAATATAGTAATTGTATGAATAAATTTTTTTGGCACTGAATTATGATAGAAAGTATTTAAAATTATATATTTATTTTTGGAAAATATTTTTATCATCATTTCATCTGATTTTTCATTTGCAATACACAAAAAATTATGGAAAAATTATTGGTATGAAAATGATTCTATAAGAAATATCTGCTATCTTGTTTATAAACATGGTTTTCCATTACTCTATAAAAGATAAAAAATAAATTTAATATTTTTGATCTGGAATTTAATTATATGGTTTTTATTCTAGAATAATATTCAGTAAATAAAAGATAATAGTTATTCATTAAAATATGCTTAAAAATTGTATAATTTCATCCCACTTCTTATTACGAGTAAATAAATTCAGCACAATTTTAAAAGTGGAAAATACAGTATATTTTAGTAAACTTGTAGATCTTTCAGCTTTATTAAGCCATCTTCAGCAAATCATACATAACGTATAAGAATTCGAACGTAAAACTTAGTAAGAACATAATTTGAATTTAAAAAAATTATAATATAACATTGTATAAATATATTTCTATATTAAAAATAATAATAAAATAAATAATAAAATATAATAAAAATATTTAGTCGTTGTATTATTACGTTTTAAACTAGCCACTGTGGCAGTATTACAGAAGGTTGATTGTCATTTATCACGTGAGAATACTGTTTGTTGAGAATACTGATAATAATGTCCCACCTCATATCCTAAAGGATATTTCGCACCTTATAGTTTATAATTCCTATTTTGTTTACAATAATCGATATTACAAACAATATCTTGCTGTCCCAATAGGTGGGCCGATGGCAGGCATAGTAGCTGAGCTCGTTGTACGATATAAAGAGAGAATGTTATCCACCATAATACAATGTGATATCAAATTATTCACTAGATACGTCGATGATGTCTTCATCATCTGTGATAGCACAAAAAACGTAGAAAACATCCTTGAGCAGTTTAATGATAATTAAACTGGGCCTTAATATTAAAATGGAACAGTCTTCGCCTATAAATGTCCATTACTTGGATGTTGATATTACAATCAATAATAACAACTTATATACTACTGTTTATAGAAAAACCACATATGCACCTGTTTTCATCCCCCGATGGTCGTATGACCCCTACTCATATAAAATAGCTGC
>AYEL01080859.1:0-10018 GCA_000484575.1 Olivierus martensii
CGGGGCGAAACAAGCCCTCACACAGGCTTCCCACCCCTGCGGAGGGGTCGGCCGGATTGTGGAGGACGGGGATCGACGGGCCGGGAGGAGACCATCTTAAATGAAGGACCGACACTTAAACCCCCAACCCCATGAAAGTACGTGATTGGACAGGACAAATCTATTTCAGCAAAGAACACCAATGCTGCACTCCACTAAGACTAATTTATATAATGATTTGTATATCCTAATTTTTATAATGTTTTAGATTTTTAATTGTTATAAAGGTTTAAATTTTAATTTTTAAAAAAGTTTAATGTTACATTAACCTTGCCTATGTTTATCCTCGATAAACTGTAACCATAGCAATGCATCCAAACTGAATTTTTAAAAAGATTCTGTTAAAGAAGATTCTATTCTAGTTCTAAGCCTGATGATGGCCGTTTAGGCCGAAAACGTTAGTGAATAAAAGTGTTTTCTTGTTACTCAACTGCGAAGAGTGCTGTTTTCTTCAGTTTATGAATTTGTATTTAAGAGTTATTATGCATTTAGCTTATTCCTTGTCATTCAATTTTGACAAGGATCAAAATGAAAAGTACCAAATGAAGACTAATACAGTACTTCTTAATACTTTTGGAGTGCTTACTTTTAATTATAAAAAATTTTTACAGAACACCAAAATTAATTACATTTATATAAGGCATAACAATATTAAAATTTAATATATTCATGCAGTGCTTAACATATCTTTTATTAAAACACTGATATAATTTTACTTACAAGTCATACCTTTATTCCAAAAGGAGGGCCAATTGAAAGATGACAAGTAAAAAAACTTTGCAAAAGACTGTTCCTCTACTTGATGCAGATGTCCAGAAAATGAATGATGATATTGTTATTTCCCCACATATAGTATCTAAATCAATGATGCCATCATTTTGAAAAGTTGTCTCAAAAACTTTGCAAAAGACTTCCTCTACTTGATGCAGATGTCCAGAAAATGAATGATGATATTGGTATTTCCCCACATATAGTATCTAAATCAATGATGCCATCATTTTGAAAAGTTGTCTCAAAAGAGTTTTTGGAATGTATCTTTAACACAATTGAATTACTGATTTGCACTTTTAATCATCAGTTACTGGGAAGGCAAGCATTCATTTTCAATATTTTTAATTTCACCTTTTGGGAAAACTATACATTAGAGAATTAAAGAGTTGCCCCCACAGTTAAAATACGAATCAACAATTCCATTTTGTTAAAGATTCATTCTAAAAACTCTTTCAGCTTTCAAGACAACTTTTCAAAGTGACAGAATGCACCAATTTAGGTACTACATGTGAGGAAATATTTTAATTTCATAGTTTGTTTTCTTGACACTTACACCAAACAGCAAGCAGGAAAAACTTTTCAAAAGAACTGCACTAGATAGAACAGTCCTTTTAGAAAGTTTTTCTTACTCACTGTCATCTTTCAATTGATTCTGCTTTCATTCCTATGGCAATAATGTAAAACTGTACCTAAAAATTATACATTATATATATTCATATATTTCATAATTTCACAGAACACTTGTGACAAATTTGCAGAACACCAGTTCAGTATCAATAATCTAATGTAACAAAGCATTTAAAATGTTGTGGTTTTAATTATTATTTAAAGTTATTAAATCTTTATTAAAAACTAGTCTTAAAGTTAATCAGTTAGTTTTAAAAGTTTTGATTGCGAAAAATTATTTACAATATTAAATTTTCCGAGTGTCTGCATTAATTGTTTTCAGTATTTTTTAAATTATGTTTAAAATACATTATGGAGAATCATAGCAAGGAAAATTATTTTAAATAACTGCTCCATTTGTGTCACTGGATGATAACTTCATTTTAGATTAGGGATTTTTAAGCTGCTTTTTTTTATATTTTATTACAGAATGCATTGTATAACTGAAGTGAATATTCAGAAACATTCGATCTACGGCAAAATTTGCTCTTGGCACTATTATTGGTATATTCACAGCCTATATACAGTGAGTCTCATGGTTATTCATACAGATCGCCAAATCTCTATTTATCCGCAATTAAAATTTTAAAAGTTTTTGAATTTGTTTAGTTTTATTATCCATATTTGATGAATGGTAAAAGATTATAGCTATCATTTACAAAATCGTTCTCACCTTTACAATAACAGCTTTCCTTCCAGCATATTTACCATTCAATACCAAAACCACTTTTCCTATTTTCATAATTTTCCCCATCTTGAAACTGTAAAAAATTTATAAAATTCTGAATTCCAAGCATTAAAATTATATTTCACATCACCGAAATGAATTTATAACTAGAAAATTTCAACTAAAAATAGTTATTCTCTTATTTGTAAAGAAAATAATTTACAAACAGAAAATAAGATGACCCGTGGCATGTAAGCCTAACTTGTATTTATATATAATTATTCGATAACAAACTATCGAATTATAAAACTACTTCTTATAACCTCGAAAGAATAGCATTTATAGATTTTATCATAATAAGATTTCGACTTACTCCTAATATAATTAACGATTATTACAGATTTCTTTCTGCGATGAGATCTACACGAAGAGCTACCCTACCGCCAGGGGACGGCACCTATTTGAGTGTTGCCAATCTAAGAAAATAATAATTGATTGAAAACAACTTTTTTAAATATTTTAATATCAACTAACAGAAATATTATGCAAACCAAATTTCATGGTAATAAATCTTGAGGAATTACAAATTTCATAGTAATAAATCTTGAAGAACGTTTACAATGACATTTTATCCTTCTTCTTCTTCTTCACTTCTTGACATGGAGGGTATAGCAAGAGCATTTTCCTCCGATGACGATACATTTTATTCAATTCCGTGACCTATAGATATTGTCTGTCCACGAAAGCCGCGCCTAGCTAAGGTGGATGAGTCCAAACGCGAAAGGAAAATCGAGTCGGTATAATTACGGGTAGGAATTATTGAATTAATATTATATTAAGTTCTGTTAAATATACTATTTCCAAAGTCGAAACTAATCATTTAGCATTCGCTATTACAATCAACTTCCATTCAACTTCAGTTATCTTGCGTTTGAAAACATCCATGTGCTTGTCATCTCTATTTTGTCAGTGGATTTCAGTTAGTGCACGCGTACTTGCCTATTTTGTCATTGGACTCATTCAGTTAGCGCACGCGTAGTTCCGTAGATGGTCGCGGCTAAGCTGGCCGGACAGTATTTTATTGTATTTAAACTTCTGCATTTAAAAATGATTATTATTTATTTACTATTTAGTTACAGAAATAAAATTAAGTCACCATCAATATAAAAACATGATTAATGAATCAAATATAATTAATACAGGCAAAATATAACAAAATTAACACAATTAGGCTTTATTGAAAACCTTTATACACTGACGGAGGCCGGACAGTTTTTTATTGTATTTAAACTTCTGCATTTAAAAACGATTATTATTTATTTACTATTTAGTTACAGAAATAAAATTAAGTCACCATCAATATAAAAACATGATTAATGAATCAAATATAATTAATACAGGCAAAATATAACAAAATTAACACAATTAGGCTTTATTGAAAACCTTTATATAAATTTAACTAAAAGTTCTCCATAAGAGTTGTTGTGTGACCTTGTTTAAACACTATATGAAGTTTAATTTTCATGAAGTGTTTAAATAAAGTTAAAACACTATGCTGGAAATTTATCATCAAATTATTTCTTAAGTTGAAAATTAGAGATTAATGCATACTACAAACATAGAAACATAAAGGACTTTTTATGTTAAAGTCCTTTATGTACTTAAAATCCGGTTGTTATTTTTTTGCGCACGATTTTTCTATAACGCGTCAACAATACAACAATGTAACTATTACGTTATTGAAAAGGCGACAATATTAAGATTTATCGGAGATAACCAGTAGGTTATTTTTTTTTGTCAACAGATGACGCCACTTTCCACTCAGTAAGAGTACCAAGTGGCGGGGCGAAACAAGCCCTTCCACAGGCTGCCCACCCCTGCGGAGGGGTCAGCCGGATTGTGGAGGACGGGGATCGACGGGCCGGGCCCGGACCCCATGATAAATATTTTCAAGGGGTGGGACCCGAGACTCGAACCCGGGTCCTCCAGAGTGGAAAGCCGAAGCGTTTCCACGCGGCCAATCCGGCCGACTACCAGTAGGTTATTAGTTATCTTTCGAAACTGTACCTTATCTTTGACGAAACAAGCTTTCCACTCCTGCGGAGGGAGTAGCGAGATTGTGAAGGATGGGGATCGACAGATCGGGCCCAGATTTTATGATAAACATTTTCAAATCCGCGAGTGGGATCCGAGAATCGAATCCAAGTCCTCCAGATGGATCAGTATAAGGAGAATTCATATTTCAATATAAGGTATTCTTTTATCAACAGATGATGGCACATTCCATTATTTATGAATAATAAGTTAGGTTAGGTTAGTTTGATTAAGTCGCCATATCCTCATGGGATATTCTATATCTGGCGACGGCCACTTCACGCGGCCATACGGCCGACTTTGAATAATAAGTAACGCTGTCGTCATGCCATGCAGGAGGACCCGGGTTCGCGTCCCGGGTCTGGTATCTCCATAAGTCCTTCCGGTCTGCCTGAGTGGCCACGTGGAAAAGCTTTTCATACGGCCGACTTTCAATAATAAGTAACACTGTCGTCATGCCATGCAGGAGGACCCGGGTTCGCGTCTCGGGTCTGGTATCTCCATAAGTCCTTCCGGTCTGCCTGAGTGGCCACGTGGAAAAGCTTTTTGCTTTGCACACTGGAGACCCGGGTTCGAGTCTCGGGTCCCCTCAGAAATATTTACTATAGGTCCGGGCACCTCGTCAATTCCCGTCCTCTACAATCCGGCTGATTCTTCAAGAGTAGGTAGTCTGTGAAAAGGCTTCTCTACTTAGTACTCTGCCTGAGTAGCGACATCTTGTTATCAAAAAAGTATGCACTACTATAACTAGTTCATAGGCGTTGTGCCAACTGAAGACTGGATGGAACGAGGAAACTTAATATAAGTTTTTTTCTTAAGTTAGATGATCATTTTCTACTCCGCCAATCCGGGAAAAAAATTCGACCGGAAGTATAATTTTAACAAGTGTTACTTTTGTACTTATATATTTACCGACTTTGAATTGTTTGTATTGTTTTATTACAATTATTATCAATAAGTTGGCCGGATATTCTGCATGGAAACGGTTCGGTTTTCCAGTCTGGAGGACTTAGGGTTAAAACCTCCGGTCCCATCACTTGAAATTATTTATTCTGGAGTACGAGCCCAACAGTCTTCTACAATCCGGCTGACCCCTCCATAGGGGTGGCCAGCCTGTGAAAGGGTTGTTTCGCCCCATCAGTTAGTATTCTAATTGAATGGAAACTGCCGTCATCTGTTGTTTAGGGTTAAAAGCTCCGGTCCCATCACTTGAAATTATTTATTCTGGAGTACGAGCCCAATAGTCTTCTACAATCCGGCTGACCCCTCCACAGGGGTGGCCAGCCTGTGGAAGGGTTGTTTCGCCCCATCAGTTAGTATTCTAATTGAATGGAAACTGCCGTCATCTGTTGACAAAAAAAAATTATCATCAATACAATAATACATTTTTTAATCATAAAATCAATACCTTGAAGTCATATCAACAGGAAGTGAAAAAGTTGAACAGTAAAACATTGTTGATAGTTATCGGTATGGATTCGACATCAAAGATCTGGTGTTTTGAATATTTGCATTTCGAGCAATGTTGTTAAATACAGTAAGTCTCTGATCGGCCGCGTGAAAACGCTTCGGCTTTCCACTCTGGAGGACCCGGGTTCGAGTTTTGTGAGAACAGTAAAACATTGTTGATAGTTATCAGTATGGATTCGACATCAAAGATCTGGTGTGTTTTGAATATTTGCATTTCGAGCATTGTTGTTAAATACAATAAGTCTCTGATCGGCCGCGTGGAAACGCTTCGGCTTTCCACTCTGGAGGACCCGGGTTCGCCGGATAGGCCGCGTGGAAACGCTTCGGCTTTCCACTCTGGAGGACCCGGGTTCGGGATTGGTCGCGTGGAAACGCTTCGGCTTTCCACTCTGGAGGACCAGGGTTCGAATATCGGGTCCCACCCCTTGAAAATATTTATCATGGGGTCCGGGCCCGGTTTTTGCATATTTACGACCCTTTCCAATTAGGGAGATTACTAAGGGGGCGAGTCCAGTTCCAACCACGGGCTGCACCCACACCAGTGGAGGGAGGCCGGATGGTAAAGGACGCGGATCACCGGGCCGGGCCCAGTACCCCGAAAAAATCCGGGACCATAACCGAGACGCGAACCCAGGTCCTCTTGCATGGCACGCCGACAGCGTTACTACTCAGACACCCGGCCGCACTCCCGGGTTTGAGTCTCGGGTCCAAGCCCTTGAATAAAATTTATTATGGGGTCCGGGCCCGGCTCTCGATCCCCGTTTTCCATAATCCGGTTGATCCCTCCGCAGAGTGAGCAGCATGTGAAAGGGCTTGTTTCGCCCAGCCATTTAGTACTCTTACTAATTAGAAAGTGGCGTCATCTGTTGGCAAAAAATGTACCAAAACAGGGATTATTCCGGGTTGTCAGGAACGGTTTTTTTACATATTTTACGCCCCCTTTCCAATCAGGGAGATTACTAAGGGGGCAGGGCCAGTTCCAACTACAGGCTGCACTCACACCCGTGGAGGGGGCCGGATGTGAAGGACGCGGATCACCGGGCCGGGCCCAGTACCCCGAAAAAATCCGGGACCATAACCGAGACGCGAACCCAGGTCTTCCTGCATGGCACGCCGACAGCGTTACTACTCAGACACCCGGCCGCACTCCCGGGTTTGAGTCTCGGGTCCAAGCCCTTTAAAAAATTTATTATGGGGTCCGGGCCCGGCTCTCAATCCCCATTTTCCATAATCCGGTTGATCTCTCCGCAGGGTGAGCAGCATGTGAAAGGGCTTGTTTCGCCCAGCCATTTAGTACTCTTACTAATTAGAAAGTGGCGTCATCTGTTGGCAAAAAATGTACCAAAACAGGGATTATTCCGGGTTGTCAGGAACGGTTTTTTTACATATTTTACGCCCCCTTTCCAATCAGGGAGATTACTAAGAGGGCAGAGCCAGTTCCAACTACAGGCTGCACTCACACCCGTGGAGGGGGCCGGATGTGAAGGACGGGGATCACCGGGCCGGGCCCAGTACCCCGAAAAAATCCGGACCATGCTAACCCGGGTCCTCCTGCGTGGCACGCCAGCATGTTACCATTCGGCCATCCGCAACTCGGGTACTCCTGCGTGGCATACCGACAGCATTACCACTCGGCAATCCGACCTCCGGAACGAATGGTTACGTTATTCTTGAGGCACGTTGATGTTATGTAGATCTGTAGAACAGTGGAAAATTGCCAATCTGCCACATTAGTTTCAGAACTGGTAATTTAGAGAATCATCCGGCCTCCGGAACGAATGGTTATGTTATTCTTGAGGCACGTTGATGTTATGTAGATCCGTAGAACAGTGGAAAATTGCCAATCTGCCACATTAGTTTCAGAACTGGTAATTTAGAGAATGGAAATCAAACTCGAATCTCCTAGCAGGAAAGTCGAAATATTTCCAGCTAATCCCGCTTTCTCTATTGAATAATGTTAAAATTATTAGTAATATACGATGCATAAAGGCAGGTTAACAGCAAGCACAAGAATTAACGTTTGCGCACGCTTTCGTCTTAGCTCTGCCCCTTTTGTGCCGTGTCTGTTCATTAGTAGCGTTAACGCGAAGACCTGAAACGTGCGCGCCGTGAGACATCAACTATGTTTAAGTTTTAGACCTTGCACTTTCGATTCTTCCAATTTCTTTCGACAGAATACAGACGTATCGTGGAAAGGCGGAACGCCGAACGCGCTTTTCTTCGGCGTTTAGTGGCGTCACGTTTTGCACTGCACATTCTCCAATTTCTTTCGACAGACTACAGACGTATCGTGGAAAGAAGACGGAACGCCGAACGCGCTTTTCTTCGGCGTTTAGTGGCGTCACGTTTTGCGGTGCACATTGACAGGTTAACAGCAAGCACAAGAATTAACGTTTGCGCACGCTTTCGTCATAGCTCTGCCCCTTTTGCGCCGTGTCTGTTCATTAGTAGCGTTAACGCGCCGCAAAGTGAACGCGAAGACCTGAAACGTGCGCGCCGTGAGACATCAACTATGTTTAAGTTTTAGACCTTGCACTTTCGATTCTTCCAATTTCTTTCGACAGAATACAGACGTATCGTGGAAAGGCGGAACGCCGAACGCGCTTTTCTTCGGCGTTTAGTGGCGTCACGTTTTGCACTGCACATTTCTATGCCGTACGTCTCCGGCGTTAACGCTTGCGATTCGTGTAAACCTGCCTTAACTCGTTTTAGTTATGCATTGTATACTACTGATATTCCCCCATTAAAATTTTGAGACCAGAACTTTCCCTAGGCGATGGTCTTATATGGGGTAAAAAAACAATGGAGACTTTACATCTGAATTTGCTATCAACTAAGATATCGGATTTTTGCCACTAAATTACTTTTACTAACTTGTAAGTAGCGGAGTATACAAGCCTAACCTATCCGCATTGCAGCGAGATGGCCGAATGGTAACGCTGTCCGCGTACCACGCAGGTGGATCCGGGTTCGCGTCCAGGATCTGGTATCTTCTGAAAAGTTTTTTCGGGGTGTCGGCCCGGTCCGGCAATCCCCATCCTTTACCATTCAGCCCCCTTCACGGATGCAGGTTCAGCACATGATTGGAATTGGCCTCGTTCCTTATAAATCCGATTGGAAATGGGCGTAAAATATGCAAAAAAACCTATCCGTGCTTTCGGCTTTCCACCCTGGAGCACCCGGGTTCGATTCCCAATCCCACCCGTCAGAAATTTATTAATGTATTCCAGGTCCAGCCTATTCTCTACAATCCGATCGATCCTTCCGCAGAGTGAGCAACCAATGAAGAGTGAGCCAGATTGGCTGTGTGGGAACGATTCGGCTTTCCACTCTGGAGGACGCAGGTTTGAGTCCAGATCCATCGATCTCCGTCTTCCATAATCCAGCTGATTCCTCCGCAAAGGGTGGCAGCCTGCGGAAGGGCTTGTTCCTCAATGAAGAGTGAGCCAGATTGGCTGTGGGGGAACGATTCGGCTTTCCACTCTGGAGTACGCGGGTTTGAGTCCAGATCCATCGATCTCAGTCTTCCATAATCCAGCTGATTCCTCCGCAAAGGGTGGCAGCCTGCGGAAGGGCTTGTTTCGCCCCGTCACTTAGTGTCTAATAGAATGGAAAGTGGCATATCTGTTGACCAAAACACCCTGTGAAGGGATTGTTTCGGCTCGCATTTAGTACTCTACCTGAGTGGAAAAATGTCGACATCTACTGATTAAAAATATAAGTGTACCATACCTGATGGGTCAGCTGCTTTTTGTCAATAGATGACGCCATGTTTCCAATGACTGGTGATTACAAGTGTATCAATCCAGCTAAAGATAACCTGCCCATGCGTAAGAGTCAGCCAGATTATAGAAGATCGAAAAGCCTGGCCTAGATCTATGAAAAATTTCCAAGTAATGGGAATGAAGAATCAAACCGGGTCTTTAAAGTGGAAAGCCGAAGCGTTTCCTACACCCAATTCTGTCGCTGAATCAGCTGGCATAGTTTTGATTCCATTTTTAAAACGATCTATTTATGAGGTTTCCTCTATTATTGAATAAAGTAGCTATGTCATCAAAGATAACTCTGATGTCACATTTTAAGCCTCCATCTTAAGGCTGAAATCACACAAACTACAATCACAAAACGGTGGTTGCTTGTAGACGGTCGTGAATTATATATAGAAACGCATAATCTAACTCACACGGACCACTAAACTGAAGTCGGTTTCAACGGCTGTCGTAACTTGTGGTCGTCAGTAGTTGAGCGCAACTCGCACAGTGCGACACACCGACCACTAGCCGCAGACAGCGCTTCCTGTCAATCAGCAAT
>AYEL01080860.1:0-28017 GCA_000484575.1 Olivierus martensii
GAATAAATTGTAATCAATGATCGTAATACTATGCGCATGCGTAGAGTGTAAAGCAAAAACCCGAACGATGGGGAATGGGAGATCGGGAGAAATAAGATGTTAAAATATTCGCTTTGAATTTAAGCCACGACCATACTTTACGACTTAAAAATTTGAATAAAAAGTGTGGCCTATATTCGATGTAATACGGTAATTATGGAGACACTGGAAATTATCAGAAGGAAAGACTCGGAGAATTTAATTAATGATGGATAGCCTGGGAACTGCCGCAAGCCTGGAGATACGCATTAAACAACTAATATGGCAAGAGCAACTGCACTATGATGGAGGACAATGTTCTGTTTCGATACCCACCCCTCCATGAACTCTTTTCCAATTGTATATGTACCTGTTTATGTATGATTCTAATCAATACAGTCTTTTAGTTTTTTAATTTTTCAATTTTATTTTACGTGTAAATATATTATTTTTCCTCACGTTCCATATGTTATTAGTGACTATTTGTAAAAAAGTTTTTTTTGATTATATAACGATAACTCTATACATTTGGTTGTCATAGCAACTTTAATATTTTTAAAACGATGTTCTATTTGTATCCTTCTAATTCGAATTTCTGTTAGTAATAGCATACTACTTGAGAATGGCGTCATTAGCCGAAAATGTTTGTAGTTAATTTGAATAAATGTATATATTCTTACTGCTGAAAGTGCTGTTATAGTCTCTTTAAATAGTAAAAATCCCCAGGCTATAAAAAGGGGCATGGCACTTTTATTGTTTTATGGCATCCAGTCATTTTGCAGGAAACTGCAGCCAAGCCTACTTTACTGTGCTACATATGGTATTGGGTGTAGTGTGTCAGCAAAGTATCTCAAGGCCAATTACAGTAAATCAGAAAATCTTATAGCTGTTTATGTACAAATGTGGATGATTTCCATATCTGTCATGTTTTTAGTTATAAATTCAAAAATTTATAAAAAAATAAAATAAAAATTATTGAAATGAAGAGAAAACATAACAACAACAACAACAAACATTTTATTTAAAAAAATGAAAATATTTTAATAAATTTTTGTCACTTTTCGGCTAATTAATTAATTAATTATTGAAAATTTGTATAATATTTCGTTTTTTATCGATAATTTTTTAAAATATTATCCGATTTTCTTTGTTCATACCTTATTTTATTCGTAAGACTTGCCACTATCTAAAAATACCAAAGATTTCATTGGATGATTAAGATTTCATATAAAAAAATCGTATTTTTTCTGATCTTATATAATGAACAATAAGTTATGAAAGAAATAAAATTTTAAAAAATATTTTACATTGTTAGAATGATGATAAAAAAATGCAAAAAATTGTAAAAATTTCAAAAAATGTCAATGAAAATTAAGAGAAATTTCATAATTTTAATTTTTGCATATTAATTAAGCTTATTATGTAAACATTGATGGATTTCAATGAATTAATATTGTTTCAATTAAAGTTATTTTCAGGAATCTAATCCCAACATTAAACAAGGACCAATTGTTAATAATATCATATTAACAACTAATTGCTAATATATTATTATAAGGTGTGTGAAAAAGTTCTCGCTGTTTTTTTTGAAAAAAAGAGTCTTTATTTAAAAAAGAATGAAAATAAATACATCAATGAAATTATTGTCCATCGCTGGCCAATACTTTTGCTCATTTTTCAGGTAACTGTTGAATGCCGTTGCGAAAAAACTTGTCATCTTTCGAGGCTATCCATTTGTCAACCCATTTTCGAACTTTGGCGTCATTCGAGAAGTGCTGGTCGGCCAGGCCATGTGCCATCAATCGGAAGAGGTGGTAATCCGATGGAGCGTCTGTTTTAATCGTTTTTTTTAATTTTCTGATCGGAAAATTTTTAGTTCTACGGCAACACTATGGCTCCAGTGCACTCGTAGTTTGTCATAAGAATATAGTAAAGAAAAATGGGATGGTGTTACGCAATGGAAAATTATGAGCATGCGCAGATGCTCATAATTATCTCGCATGCGCAGTTGCTTTATGACTATCAACTTCAGTTTTTAACGCATGATTATCATACTCTAAGCAAATAAAAATTTCTGCGATGTATGTACTTACTGTTATGAATACTAGATTAGAAAAACAGAAAATGTGAATTTTTATAGTTTTTTTAGAATTGAACTTAACCTTGAAAAATTTTTGCTCTACATAATTAGTTATAAGAAATAATTTTGTTTTATATATCTTTATAAATATTCTAACTCTAATTCCCCACTATTTCTGCGGTCTTCCAACGTCTAATTCTAAACCCACTAGTTCTGCTATGATTAAAAGCAATTTGCGTTCCAGCTCTAATGTGGGGTAACTAGGTACAATTGTAAAAAAATCACTAATCCATAAGCATATCATGTGCTTTGAGAATGACGCTTCTGTCGTGACAGATTGCGTCACCATTTACGTACAGAGCCATCTATTGGAAAACAGCGAGAACTTTTTCACACACCTGATATTAGCAACTGGTTGTTTCTGTTATTATTCAAATTCATATAAATACAGGTTATCCTTGACTTATAAAACAGGATTCAAACCAAACCCTGCCATCATAAGTTAGAGTAATTGTAAATCAGAAATGCCCAAATTTTATGGATTGCCTACAACTAATATTTATTATTACACTATATTTTATCATAATAAACTTAACAAATGCAAAAATACAAGAACCAGACACAAAAAGGATGCTTTTTGTATATTATAGCATTGGTCAGGAATTGTACCCTTTGTCAATTGCATCAATTAATCCCAGAATTTATCAATGACATCACTATCATAAGCATAAGTGGTTGTAAGTTGAGGACTACCTGCATATAAAATTTATTAGGAATATAAACTATAATTAATATTGATGTTTAACTTTAACTGAGTTAAATTACCTTACCCAGCCTAAATATTTACCTTATAAATTATTCTATCTTTATATGATTAGTTTAAATATTATGGCATAACAGGTAATGTGATATTATAATATTTAATCAATCATAACAAAAATGGAAATATTACCTAGTTTTTCCTAGTAAGCAATCATGTTTAATGATAGTAAACAAAATATTTTTTCAATGTTTGTTATAATGCAGTAAAAAAAAATTATTTTTAAGTTTGTTATTTTTGAGAAATTTATTTTTATTAAATATTTATTTAATGCTTTTGGTTTGCATGTTTCACTATAACACTATTCAATAAGTACTACCTTCTCATTAGTTGAAATAAGTATAGAGAATGTAATGATATTAAATATCTTTATAAATTCAAATATCCAGAAAGATACAGTATCTCCCCAACTAAACCTAACTAACTATTAATAATTAATTTTCATCAATAGTGTTAATAACTCTCATTTACAACTATATATTTCATTACAATCATTACAATATTATTATATAAAATTACAGGATTGCAATGTATAATATAATATATAGGTATCAAGATTATACAGATTATTTTAAAAACATTTTTTATTTCAAATTTTTTTTACATAAAATCAAATTTATGAAAATTGGATTTGAATAAGTCAGGAAGCTTTTCATACTTAACATATTTTTAACAAATTAAGTATCAGTATTATATAAAGAGAACTTGGGCTAATAAAAAATAAGAAATCAGTTTCTACTAATATCACAAATACCAATCTTTATACCACAAAGCAGAAAGCACTACTAGCAAGGAAGATATTTATTGCCATAAAACGTTTTTGGACCCTTTCCTGGTCCCTCCTCAGTATACAGCTTTTTATTAGATTAAAAATCTAACAATCTTTATTACATAATTTGTTATATTCCATTAAAAATACTTATCTGAACATGTATAAGGAATATTAAAGAAATGAGACTGTTTATGAAATATCGATAATCTAGTTAAACCTATTAATATTGATAAAACCAATTCAGTCTGTGCATTTTAATATCCAAACTGTCTGTGTGTGTCAGATATGTATTATTATACTTATATTAACTAAATACTTATATTAACATAAAATTTTCAAATTATCTATATTTTAATTATGGGTTTCTCAGATGAATAAAAAATATTCAATGATTATAAAATAATAACCAATTATACTGATTTATAAATTAAATTTTTATTTTGAAAAATAGACCTATGTAATCTTTATTCCAAGTATCTTAAGGATTCAAAAAAATTGAGAAATACAAATATAACACACTGTCAACTTAGAATCATCAAACTCATGTTAATGATATCAAACATTGGAAGAAAATAATTGCTCTCCCTGATATAATTTATGACTAAAACACAGGAATCTTGTAATAATCCTAATCACAACTGACGAACTATAAAGAACTAGTTAAGATCAATAAACTGATCAAATAGTCCTTCCATTATTTGATTTTTACATCATCTATTTGAAAATGATCAAATTCAAATTAGCTATTATTTATGAGATAGCATTTTACCTTAAAGCCACTCAGATAGACAGTATCCATTAATGATTATTTAAATATATTGGTTACCTAGAAAGCCCAATAAGTGTGTAAAATTTATTCAAATTGGATATTTATACCAAATATTATTTCAAATATGTGAACATTTTATTATATCAATAATAATGGTCTATAACCATCATTCTGAATAATTTAGTTCTGTAATGAATCTTATTACATATTAATTCATTTTATTTAAAGCCACTTAGTAATCAACAAATTTGAAAGTGGCATCAATTGATGATAAAAAAAAATTATTTAAACTGGATAATATTTAAAATATTAATTATTTTTAGAAAGTATGTAATTCATATATCCATTCCATTCCAATATGGAATGGAAAGGATATATGAATTACATACTTTCTATGGTTTTCCATCTAAATACAAAGCAATACAAACTAATATATCCTTTTCACTCTATATTTGAAAGAATTAAAATGAAACAATATACAAAATACCAAAGAAAATATCAGTTATAATAATTTCGATTAACTTATACTGGCTATGTTAATTATAAATATAAAAGTACAAAAATAATTAATATCTTTTTATGCATTTGATTAATTATTATATATTTCATATGCTTTATGTAATTTAAATTAGTTAAGTTTAAATTTATAATTTTATTATATCACTTTATACTGAAGATAAAAATTATCCCAAAAAGTATTTTAAATTTTGTTACATAGTAAGTGCTGTAAGCATACCATTTCTTCAATAATAAAAATTTATTACTATTGTAAAAAATAACATAAAAGATCAATATAAAGTAAAATTATATCAGAATTATGATTATGAATAATAATAAAACAAATAATTATAAACAAAATCACACAAAATTTACTACAAAATACTTAAGTTCCTAATAAAAATTTATTATATTATATTATTGTATTTTTTAAAATAAAGCTATAGCTAATTGTAAACGAATTATATATGAATCCTAAATTTATTTCTTTTTGTCAGAGGCACGCGGTACAAGAAACAGCTAAATAAAAATGACTTTTCTTGTGAAAATATAATCCTAGTTAAATACGTATTTTCCATCATATCCGTCGCTTATGTCTTTGATTTCTGTAATATTTTTGTAAAATATTTAAAAAAAATAAATTTTTAATAACAGAATTATTTTAAATACGATAATAAAGCAAAAATAGAGATAATGCAATACTATATTTCTTTTTCTTCTTTAACACAAACAACTCAAAATTATATTGATCTCGGTCATCCTCAGTTCCAGGTAAGTATGGGCGCGTTCTAAACCTCAACAGCAAGTCATCAATGATTAGTCTCTTTTGACGTCAGAAATAACTCAATATCAGCTTGTTTCTGTTTCTGTTTAACGTCGTTGTTTCTGTTTGACGATGATAATGATTTGTTACACTCTCTTAACTTTTAAAATCTTATCATCTAGCAGGAATTACTTTTTCTGCGACGTTAGAAAAACCGATGCTAAAAAGTCATCGAAATTTAGAGGTGGTGAGTGTGTTGACATCGGTTTACACCGTTTTCTAACGTCGCAGAAAAAGTAGTCCTGCTAGAATCTTAAGATTTTAAAAGTTAGAGAGTGTAACAAATCATTATCATCGTCAAGATTTTAAAGTTAGATAATCATTATCATCGTCAAACAGAAACAAGCTGATGTTGAGTTATTTCGTGCTAGATGATAAAATTTTAAAAGTTAGAGAGTGTAACAAATCATTATCGTCATCGAAGAGAAACAACGACATTAAACAGAAACAGAACGAGCTGATGTTGAGTTATTTCTGATGTCAAAAAGAGACTAATCATTGATGATTTGCTGTTGAGGTTTGGAAGGCACCCAATTGACAAGCGTATCCATCCATCGCACATAGCGGCGTTACAATTGTCCTATCTAAAATTATACTACACTCAGCCCTCGATTTATACGGTAGATACGTTCCTCGAAAAAGCGTGCAAACCAAAACCGTGTAAAACGAGACCCAGAATTCATACAAAATAGAAGGATATGTTCAATTAAACTGTAAACCGTGTAAATCAATCTAAAGAAGATAATGAAAAGTCGAGGATATGTTCTTTATAACCGATGATTTGTGGGCAAATGCTGCTAGCAAGTCACACTCATTTAAAACGCTAGAGAATTCTTTATAGTTGTATTTTCAATATTTTTGAATAAATATCAAAGAAAATTAAATAAAAAATGAATCATTAAAAAACAATAATGCAGGAGTGTTTTCGGGCTGGACTACCCATCATCATTTACTGTTGTTTTCACAGATGTCCCGTCTTCAGTCAGGTTCTTCTAACGCTCTCTTTCTCTGTGCAGCTGATGAGGGGCAGTCCAGCCCGAAAGCGCTCCTGCACTTTAACTTTAAGATCTTATAAGCTAGTCTAGTTTTTTGTACAATAATGCATATTTTAATAGAATTAAAGCATGTTTTCTCCATTTTTATCTTTTTTTTTCCAATTTTAAATGTTTTATATTTTACATTTATTATAAACTATATAAATGTACATCATCTTTTTGTGAAGATAATTTTTGCTTTTGTGAAGAAACTTAAGCTTCTCATTGTACTTCCAATATATCTCTGTTTCTGTCAAGATCATTATGGGCCAGAATAAGATGTAGGCAAAATGTGAAGGCTTAGTCTTATCATTACATAAAATATATGCTGTCTTTTGTCTACTATATGGAAATGATATATTTATTTATTTTTTTTATCATTGATTTTAAGGAATTAAAGAAATAAAATCAAATCTAAAGTCCTAATAGGCATGAGATACACATTTTCTTCATTTTAAAGAATAAATTACATTTATTCAACATTATTATACACTATTACTTTCTAAAATATTGAATATTTCTGAGTTTTAATAGTTGGAGAACATAACCTCCATTTATAACTGTGCCTATGGAAAAAAATCACATCTTGAGTTTGACAGATTTAAACAATGACTGAAATTTTTGAACACAACTATGTCATAACTCAGGGACTCAGTATTATGTTTAATTAATTTAAAATTTCCATATCAAAGTCATTTCATAGAATTACACATATAAAAGATTTCCTGTCAAATATTTTTTATTTTTACTATTTTGATTGTTAATTTATTTATTTTTTTTGTTTTAGAATATTTTTTTCAAATCAAATATATATATTTTTTCAATTATAACTTATTTTAAATTTTTTATAATAATATTATATTATAATGAAATGAATAAGGTTAACTTTTCTAAATTGATGATAATTTAAAATATATAAGTTTTAAAGCTTTAATTTATAATTTTATAAAGATTTGCAAAAGAAAGTATCTAAAATAATTTATAACAAAGAAAAACTCATAAAATAACTAAATTCTTATTTATAGAAAAGGAGACAATTTTATTGAAGTAAAATGTTTATTGGTAAGAAGTTTAGTATTGTTATTGGTCCTGTAGATGATAATATTTCTAAGAATTTCTCTTAAAATTAAAGACAAATATTAAAAATTATTATGATAGATTCCTTCTATTTTCTTAACATTTTCATAATGAGAGTGTTATATCAGTTATTTTAAATGCTGTATAAATGACCATGACTGGCATCATCATCATTGTCAGTTGCCAGCATTGGGCGTCGAGATCCCAAGAATCATTTTGATGATAGGAACTATTTTCAACCATCCATGAGGATGGCTGAAAATAGTTTGCCAATGTTTACCCTATTATCCTAGTAACTGTATTATGTACAGTAATATCCCGAAGTTATGGGATAGGTGGGTCCAACAAAAATCGCGTAGTTCAGGGTACAACTTTGCATATAAATACATATAAATTTTGTTTAATTGGGACCAAGGACTAACAAAAACACTAGTTTAGAAGAAAAATATTTAATAAAATTGCAGTTCTTTATACATATTAGTACAAAATATGTATTAATTCAATAAAAAAAAGTTGCTTCGGAATCTTGAGATAGTTCGCCATGTCCAAGAGTCACTCTGGAACCTTGAGACAATTCACCATGCCCAAGAGTCGCAAAAAGACTGAACAAGACAAAAGCAGCACTCGGACAGTATTAATAGTTCTCTTCAATAATTACCAAGAAAGAAATCCAAGCAATCTGTCTTATGCTCCTCCCCATATCAGGAATCTCCGACCGAAGAGAAGTCACAATCAACGGTGTTCGTCTTGTTTGTTGAATTTAATTTCTTTTGCTGCATCAGGTATTTATATAACCTCTCTGAACTGATTGTTGGATTACTTTACCAAGTACAAAATCTCTCTATTAAAGGAAACTATTGATTACCTAAACCGTTGTTTCTGTGTCATTGTAGTCAAAACCTCATTACCTATCCTTACCCACATTGCACCACATACCGCATTTAGGTCTAAAGCCTGTTCAGTATAGTCCTCAGGTTCCACACACTGAAGATAGCGAGCAGCAGTGTTGCTAAATGAAAAAGTCAAGAACTGCATAACTCCGAGTTTGCATAAGTCGGGGGATTATTGTATTTTATCAGAATTCTTCCCTTACCTCTAGCTTTAATAACTTTGCCTTGAAGTAAAGTTTTTCCAGACCATCTCTTCTTTTAGTATCCCAAAAAATTTCATTATTTGATGTTTTATTATCAAGCTCAACATATTTTTAATTTGAAATTTGTTGAAATGATTGACTGGCATAGCAATCATAAAAGAATTTTACATTCTGAATTTCATGATGTAACAGCCACAGAATTCAATGGTTTATCTATTTATTGGTATCTTCATATTCACACATATATATTGTCCTTATGTAACAGCAGTAATGATTGGTCAATATGAAACAGGGAGGAAATTAACTTATTACCATATTTTTAATTATAGATACAATAGGAGTTATTTTTAAATTTATATCCTATAAGGATGATAATTGATGTTTATGTTACTTTGTTGTATTTTTCTACATTATGTCAGAAAGCTGAAGCAGTGATAGATAACTCATTCAATCTTACAAGGAGAGGGCACAAACTTCAGGTCACAAAATTAAAAAAGTTTAATTTGATATAGTACTCTGACAGAAGAGCAAAGTGTACTCAAGCAAAGTAAGAGAGCACCATATTCATCCATATTTGAGAAAAAGTCATTTAAAAAATATGACATTCTTTATTATGACTACGTAATACAGATTTTCGCGATGGCGGCGTAGCATAGGGCGTTAAGTCGCCCTTACTGCAATCGCGATTAAACTGCCGGCAGGTTCGATTCCCTGCGATGCACTTTTTTTTTATAATTAAATTTACTGTTTTTTAAGGAATAATTAATTAAGGATTATCTTAAAATTTAATCACGAAAGTTGACATTAATTTACATTTTATCCGATGTAAATGGAAGCTCATTCATTTAGGAAAAAAATTATTGCTGTAATAGCATATTTTCTAAAAGAACTATACTATTACAGTAATAATTATTTTTTCCTAAATGAATGGTCTATTAAATATACGAAATATAGCTGTATTCACTGTTTATTAATTTCTACGAACTCGTAAACCCCACAAAACGTAACAATATGATACTCTTTTAATTATAAATGGCATAAATTATAAATTTATTTATGCAAAACAATCAAAATAAAAACAATAATATTTTTGTTTTCATTTAAAAACCGTGTAAATTGAGTGCCGTGCAAATCATATTTTTGTTTTCATTTAAAAACCGTGTAAATTGTGCCGTGCAAATCGAGGGCTAGGTGTAATTATAATTTTACAGAAACTATAGTATTCCCATACCTTCTCTGCTATTCCTTAAAAAATAGCTAGAAATTTATTGTTACATAATATTTTACTGTGTAAATATATTAATATTAATCACTGTTTTTGTAAACCGACTTTTTTGATTAGCATTTAATGAACATATTCAAAGTTTTTCTAATACATAAATTATAAAGAAAAACAAAAATAGCTATAAAGATTGTTTATTTTTCCTCAGAATTTCGTTTGCCTTCAATAATTTTTCATTTTGGCTACAGCTTAGCAGACTCGCCTATCTAACTTTGGTGGCATTGGAAAGAAAATACCTCTTTTTCTAATGTAATCGTTTATAAGTGATTCAAAGTTTCAATGCCATCTACTTTAACTAATTAATAGCAAAATAAGTATACTGTACTACTACAGTAATAAATTTTTTCCTAAATGAATGGCCTACTAAAGTAATTAATGGTAAAAGTAGCTACAGCAAAAATTTTTTTCTTAAATGGATAAAATGCCATTCATTTAGGAAAAAAATTATTGTTGTAATAACATATTTCCTAAAAGAACTATACTATTACAGTAATAATTATTTTTTCCTAAATGAATGGTCTATTAAACTTAATTAATGATAAAAGAAGGATACTACTACAGCAATAATTTTCCCCCTAAATGTGTAGTCTACTAAAGTAAACAAATCTTCAACAAATTATGAAATTCTACAAATTCAGTTGATTATAAATTAATGACTTCAAAGATTTCTGATGTTATTAATCAAAGCAAACGTATTCTTTGGAGAAACATAAATGTTAATAATGGTCACATGTGGCATTTTAATCATTTATTTCTCATACGAACAATAGAAACAGAATCACTAGATCTTTTATTGGATATGGCGTTTTAATCATTTATTTCTCATACGAACAATAGAAACAGAATCACTAGATCTTTTATTGACAGAAAAAACCGTAACAAAAATAAATTATTTTCGCAAAATTATAATAATTCAAAACTATTCGAATTTCAATTAATCAAATTATCTCTAGATTAGCATTCAGTAAACAGAAACAAGATAAGTTACGAAATCGGTTGATAGATGGCAGTAGAATCTTGTTACAATTATAGTTCGTAAAATTACTCGTATATTCGTAAAATTAATATGTTATAAATTAGGAATCAAACGTGAGTGAAACTTAAATGCTACAGTCGACGACAACATCATGAGTCATTATTGAGTGTATGGCAGAGTTGACGTTCGTTTGTGTCACTACGCAAGACCATAGGCGCCGAGAGGCCGGGAAAGAGGGGACAAATTCCCCGGGCCCGTAGAAGATTGAACGACCCGGGCCGCATCCTAACAATAAGAATTTATTTATATATATGGGCTCAAAATCTGTTTCGTACCGGGGCCTGGGATTTCTCTCGGCGCCACTGCGCAAGACTATATAGTTCACTAAACTAATCACGAAATTACAGTAAATTGCCATTTAATTGCAACAATTAGAGAGTTTTCAGGAAGATCAATATGATTTTATTAAGGTTATTTCGCACAATCAAAACGATCTGTTATAATATATCCTGCAAAGTTTTCTATCACATTTTAACAATGCGAAAATATGCGCACTTCCTGGAGAGGATGTCTTCTTACTGGTGGTTTTACCCTTTAAACTAAAATCGACTGTTACGCGCCTTAATACACGGTTACAAACTTGTGAATAGACTGCTCCCATATACTCAATACTGACTCATGATGTTGTCGTCGACTATAGTCTCTATGACAATTCAGAACGATGTCATATGATAAATACACGATCGTTTAAAGAAAGACCATTGGCTATCACTCAAAACTGAATGAAAACCAATTAAACATTAATTAAAATAATAAATATTAATAAAAACACTTTAGTGGATATGTTTACTATTATACAATATGTAAATAAGTATCATTCCGCCACTATGCCAGTAACCAGACAATCTTGGGCTACTAGTATTCTATTAATATTGATAGACCCAAGACCTAAGGGTCAGTGGCCGCATAGTAAAGCGTTCACTTACTATATTGGAGGATCCAAGTTTAAATCCGGATCCTGCATCTCTAGTTTTTCTGAAGAGGTCTGGGCCCGCCCCTTGAACCTCCTCCTTCAACCATCCGGTTGATTCCGCCATGACATTTCATAGTTCAACATGTTCGCCAGCATGTTGAAGTATGAAAATGGCCGCAGCTAAGTATAGCATATCTGATGAATGATATGACGGCTTAACTAACATAATCATAACAGAAGTCCTAAGATGAATTACTATCAAGACTGACCGAAGGCGATAAGCAAGATAAGCACCGCTGGAGGTTTCATCAAAATAGGGGCTATTCATATACTAAACTAACAATTATTGCTAACGCCGACTAACTGCATATAATAAGTGTACTATAGTTTCAACTTGTTGTGTTTTTAACTTATTGAGGAATACATGTACAATATTTAAAAGCGGCGATCAATATAAGTTTAATTCACCACTAAATAGAACAGTCCAATTACTTTTAAGTACACTAAAGTATATTTATTTAAACAATTTAGAATCACTATTGTCCAATTTGTGCATGACTTTGAGAATTTAATAATTCGCAAATAGCGATTTCAAAATTCAAATTATAATAATTATCTACCGTCAAGCATGGACCAGAAAGACTGGTCATTTTAGCGTTAATAATTGAACACGATAACTGTGATAAAACGAATTTAACTCATAATTGAATTTTCTACTGGAAAAAAAAACACGTTGAATCATATAATAAAAAATTATTGTCATTTTCTTTGGTTGTTTTATAGTTATTTTTAGAAGAGTTGTAAAATGATTTTAAATATCAACAGCAATCTAAATATTAATTTTATATTTAACACAATAATAGTTTTAACTTTTATTCTGGGAGTCTGAACTTAATAACAACTTAGTAAAATAGATATTTTAAAGTAAAATTTTTCGCAATATTTTTATAACTATAAATTTTAGGGGCCAAAAAATAAAGATTAAAATGAATATATTATTTTATTATACAGTATGATTATTAAAGAGTCTTCTTGTGCAGTCTAAAAAATTAAATCTATCTAATATCCAATATTAACAAGTAAGTTAAAAAGTATCAATTTTAAGTATTTGTTTATACCTTATGAATATTTTTAGAATGATTTTATATAATTCCATCATGGCAATTCTACTTAAACCATGTTATCTGGGCCGCATTTATCACAAGGCGCATTAGGTGCAAGCTGGACATTTATCACAAATAACAATATAAAAAACAGTCCTGTTATAATTGCAAAATAAAGTACTTATTTTTACTCATTCTCTATGAGTCCGCATTTTAAAACCTTACTCCTCACAAATAACAATATAAAAAACAGTCCTGTTATAATTGCAAAATAAAGTACTTATTTTTAAATATTAAATTCATAATAGAAATTGAAATAGACTTGTTATTTCGGGGGCTTCATAATGATATCGCACCTAGGGCCTCCAAAGGTATAAATGTGGCCCTGTATGTTATAATATTGCTATCTTGTATATTTTTAATATGATATTCCAATTATTTGTCGATTATTAAGAGTAGGACCATTTCAGGTTTTATCCAGGCCACCAATATTCATGGAAGAATTTTTTTCATTCTCAGTCTTAGCTCTTTTACATTTTCTTCAGATACTAAATAGCGGGGCTATTCAAAGCACCTAAACGGTAGATTCGTAAATTCATTTTAGCAGGTGTATAAGTGCTGGATAGTGGTCTTCCTTATTACATGCTTTGCTATCGTGTGGCAGCATATTCCCTCTCTTCTTTGACGGAATTTAGAACATGTCCCTGACATTTGTAACACAATCTTATCCTTGGCTTATTTTATGCAGTTCTGTCCTTGTTTCTTAGAGAATAATGCGGCCCAAGTTGTGTGGTCGGTCCTGGAATTGAAAAAGTCTGGAGATATGAAACCCGAAATTGAGCCAGATCCTGTAGGATAGAATTGTAACATACTTCCATGCAGCAATTAGGCCCAATGATGCCACTTTTCACTCTGCAAAGTATTAAGCAGCTGAAAGAAACAGGGCATGCCACGATTGCCTACTCTTACTGGAATGTGAAAGAAGGGGATCGACGGGTCAGGTCTGGATCCCATAAGTTAACTTTCCTATGAAATTGAAAGTTAACTTATGGGATCCAGATCTGACCCAGCCAATGGGCGGCCGGATGGCCGAATGTTAACTCTATCGGCGTGCCACTCAGGAGGACCCTGGTTCGCGTCCCGGATTTTTTCGGGATACTGGGCCCGGCCCAGTGTCCCCGTCCTTCACCATCCGGCCCCCCTCCACGGGTGTGGGTGCAGTTTGTGGTTGGAACTGGCCCCGCCCCCTTAGTAATCTCCCTAATTGGAAAGGAGGCGTAAAATATGCAAAAAAAGTAAAAGATCCAGCCAATGACCGGGATCAATGAAACCTGGAATTGAACCGGACCTTCCAGGGCGGCAAGCCGAAGCGTTTCTAAACGACCAATTAGCCGCGTTTACTATTATCAATATTTGAAATCTATTTAGCTTGAATGAATATGATGGCTAATATTAAAATATTGACACATTTAACAACAGAGATATCTGTCCTCATAACTGAATGCTTGTTCAATATCTGGAATATTTTAAAAATACGGCATCTCTATTATCACCAAAAATAAAATGGATATTATATACTCCATTTTTTGCTCAGATGATAAAGTTCTCTCTCATTTTTCGAAGTGTGAATTAAATTTGTAAAAACTTATTGTTCCTATCGCTGAAAAGACTCAGACAGATACTTAATTCGTTTAAATATTTTATTATGTGTTTCTGATTGGTTATGTTTCAAATCAGTTACAATTATATCAAAAAGTTTTGCATAAAAGTTATTTCGCATCAAATAAAAATTTAATTAGATGTAAGAAATAAAATCTGATTTATTTTTGAAATGCAATAAAAGATTTTTTTATAAAAATATTATTTTTTATTTTTTTCATATTCAATCAGTGATATTTGTCTCTTATTTGACTTGTATTGAAGTTCCCGGACAAATAAAATTGAATAAAATAGTGTTTATTCTTACCGATATTGTTGTATCAGCAATATATTTGTCATAACGAATGAATCATGTATCATAAAAAATAATAATTATTATAAAAATGATAAACGTTTAAGGATAGATAAATTTATTTCTATCATTTCTCATGGATAAAATTCTGACTGGATTACTACAAATAATTATAATAATCTTTTCAGAATTTGTAATAATTTTTATTGAAAATTTTTTGAAATGAAAACATGTATAGGAAAATTTGTTAACTGATTTTTCGATGCCATTTTCCAATCGTCATTCGATTACTAAAACGTGTGTCAATTCCAGGCTCAATCATGAGCCGTACTTACTCCTCGATCAATTCCAGGCTCAATCATGAGCCGTACTTACTCCTCGATCAGATGGCTGCGGTGAAAGCGTGCTGTGCTTCCACTCATGAGTATCCGGATTCTATACTTTCAAAAATTTTTTCAAGAAAGGTCCGAGTCTAGTTCATCAAACCCCATCCATTACCAGATTGGCTGATCCAACATGAATGTGAATGGCCCGTGATGGACACTGGAACCTTACCACTTAGTATATAACAATTCGAAAAGCGGCGTAAAATTTAGAAGAACTGCATATAATCGTGATGGGATCAACTGACTAATAGATGATTACTATGATAGCTAAAAACAATTCGAAAAGCGGCGTAAAATTTAGAAGAAAGAACTGCATATAATCGTGATGGGATCAACTGACTAATAGATGATTACTATGATAGCTACTCTTGACTCCTCACATAAATTTTCGGAGGAATAAAGCCAGGATTCAATTCCAAATTCTTGTTGGTTGGATAACCGTGTGGAAAACTGTTGACTTACCACCTATTGTTTTTTTGTGAACAGATGACGCCAGTTTACATTCAGTAAGAATACTAACTGACGGGGGAAAAAAGCCTTTCCATAGGCTGCCCACTCCTGCGGAGGAATCAACCGGATTGTGGAGGACGGGAATCGATGGGCAGTACCCGGACCCAATGATAAATATTTTCAAGGGGTGGGACCCGAAATTCGAACCCAGGTCCTCCAGAATGAAAAGCCGAAGCGTTTCCACGCGGTCAACCAGGCCGAAACTAATTACTGGTTTCAATTCCAAGTCCTACGTCTCCATATTTTTTCAAGAGTAATCAGGCCTCTGCTTGACTAATCAGGATTATCAGCACAGATTTGGGAATGGTCTGTAATTCGTACTATCATTTAAATATCCAATAGGATGAAAAGCAGCAAAAAAAAGACAAAAGGTTCTTTTTTGGGTTCTCTGAGTGGAAAGTCAAGCAGTTTCCATGTGAACAATTATTTGATCTTTCAGTTTGGTTTTAAATAATCCTATTTCTTTATACGAAATTAAAACTTATCAGAAATAGGAGAATTCAATTACTGAAAGAATGAAGGACATGATCAGCATCGTAATAACGTGTTTCTGTGATCGGAGAAAATACATTTTGTTCGCCCTCAAAAATAGGGCAAACACATTTTTACGGCTAAAAACGGAACAAATTAATTTTTATGCCCCCAAATGTTAAAGGGCAAACACATTTTTACGGCTAAAAACGGAACAAATTAATTTTTATGCCCCCAAATGGAGCAAATATATTTTTACGTCCATAAAAATAAGGCAAATATATTTTTATTCCTCAAACGGGGAAAAATATTTTTATGAAAAAATAAAAAAAAATCCCAAATGAAAGCTTTGTTTTTCATATGGGCAAGTGCCCCGCTCGCCTCTTCTTTGTACGATGCTGGAAATGATATTTATATAATGACAGATCACATTCCTGTCTACTGTGGATTGGCCATTCCTCTGGATGTAAAATCATCCATAGACCCAGGGATGAAACCAGATCTACATACAGAAAATTTATTTGAGAGATCCAGACAAGTCTACAATCCTCATCTTTTAAAGTCAGGCAATCTCACTAGGACTAAAGAGCATGCGTAACATGTTATTCAATAACTGTTATTTAATAATCGCAAAAGCAATTCGGAAGTAACGGGAAAAAAATCTATTAAGATTAAATTTTACTTACATTCATATAAGCAGAACAAACTTCAGTTGTATCTATAACTCCTAAGGTTGGTAGTAATATTATGGGTAAAAGACCAGTTATAGGAAGAGGTATGGCTTTTGTCATCCAATAAAAAGCCATCAACAAAACGACATAACCACATTTGGATTCCTAATATTAAAATAAAATTTGATAAATTTCTTAAATAAATAATTATAATAAATTTAAAATAATAATTAATTTTTAGAAATAATTTAAAATAGCTAAAAACAAAATTCATAAATATCCAATAAAATGATAGATAAAAATTATTGTAGTAATTAATGTCTATAATGGAAATGTTTGATAGACATTCTTCGAACAGTGGAATGCTGAGTTTATTATACATTTATCTTACTCCTATATATAGTAATAATGCCATCAGGGATTTTTACTGTTCTGCTAAATTTTCAATTAGTTAGCTTCATATTTTCTTCCCTGTCATCTACATATTTGTTATTCTGAAGAATTTCTTTATCATAATTATTTTCTACATTTTTGGGCCATCAAAATATTTTTTGACTTTTTTTTTCAATAGTCACCTTTTAACTGTTATTTTTACCTAAATTGGCATTATCAAAATAACCATTTTTTTTAAATTATGCAACCCATCTTCATTATAATAATAGAATATACAATTTTTCAAAAATAAAAATACAATACTGTATACATAATCACGAATTTTTTTAAAATTTATATAAAGGATATTAATCTATTCTAATTTTATATTATTAATCTATTATTGTGCTATTATTTATTTGATCATAGCACATTGGGAGGTATTATACAATAATACCCTGTAGTTAGGTAATAGATGGGACCGGGAAGCATAACGCAAGTCGGGGTACTTACAGACCTCCAAATCTATCAATAATTTCAGGTATATATGTATTAGGTTCTTAACTGGTACTTTATTACCAAGAAAACAACAAATTATAAAAGTTTATAATATGTAGTTATAATTAAAGATCTTTATTCAAAGTACTTTCAAATTATTCTTCATGTATACAATTTAAATATTTACGATTATAATTCTTGCATTTTTCGCTGAGGATGGTTAATAGCTGAAAGCACTCCAAATAAAGAAGCTTTTAGTAACTAATTGAGTGAAGTGCTTAAATCTTGCATTATTTTAATATTTCTCTTATTTTTTATCAAAATATTTTGAAACTTTTTGGGTTTGTTTATTTTAGAGATCTTTTTATAACTGTAGAATTATGTTTTTTTATATTTACTAATATTTAAAAGTATTCATTGAGTATATTTAATCAAAGATTATATGATTTCCATCTGCAATTATTTTTCCATCCAATTAAATAATTAATATTCTTAGTTAGTAATAAATCTTCTGAAGAAAATGAACTATTTATGATGAAATTTGGGAAATATTTAGAGCTACAATCATTTATAAAAATATATATTATGAAAGAAAAAGGCGCTAAAGCAAAATGTAGCAAAATGTCTTCAACCTTAATATATTATGAAATTTTTTTAACTGAATTATTGTAATATAATTACTAAAAAAATCTACATAAATTCAAAAACTCTACAAATGACTTCTCTTGTACATAAATAGCTATAATCTTAGGTAATTTGTTTTAATTGGTTTCATCAAGTACAGTAATACTCTGCAGTTACATAATAGGTGGGACAGAGAAACATAACACAAGTTGAAAATTACATAAGTCAAGGAACCTACAAATTCCCAAATCTAATTTCAGGTACTTATGTATTAGGTTCTTAACTGGTTCTTTATTACCAAGAAAACAACAAATTATAAAAATTTATAATATGTAGTTGTAATTAAAGACTCTTAATCAACAAATCAGCAAATGAAATATGAACATATATTTTTATTCACTATGTAATTGTAAAACAAGTGGGGGTGTTTATGTAAGTTGGGTTTATGTAAATTGGGGTATTACTGTAATTTTTTAGCTAATATACTACATTTGAGACCTAAGTAGGCAGGAAAACATTTTCCAGAAAATGATTTGTGGGCAAATGCTGCTAGCAAGTCACACTCATTTAAAACGCTAGAGAATTCTTTATAGTTGTATTTTCAATATTTTTGAATAAATATCAAAGAAAATTAAATAAAAAATGAATCATTAAAAAACAATAATACAGGAGTGTTTTCGGGCTGGACTACCCATCATCATTTACTGTTGTTTTCACAGATGTCCCGTCTTCAGTCAGGTTCTTCTAACGCTCTCTTTCTCTGTGCAGCTGATGAGGGGCAGTCCAGCCCGAAAGCGCTCCTGCACTTTAACTTTAAGATCTTATAAGCTAGTCTAGTTTTTTGTACAATAATGCATATTTTAATAGAATTAAAGCATGTTTTCTCCATTTTTATCTTTTTTTTTCCAATTTTAAATGTTTTATATTTTACATTTATTATAAACTATATAAATGTACATCATCTTTTTGTGAAGATAATTTTTGCTTTTGTGAAGAAACTTAAGCTTCTCATTGTACTTCCAATATATCTCTGTTTCTGTCAAGATCATTATGGGCCAGAATAAGATGTAGGCAAAATGTGAAGGCTTAGTCTTATCATTACATAAAATATATGCTGTCTTTTGTCTACTATATGGAAATGATATATTTATTTATTTTTTTTATCATTGATTTTAAGGAATTAAAGAAATAAAATCAAATCTAAAGTCCTAATAGGCATGAGATACACATTTTCTTCATTTTAAAGAATAAATTACATTTATTCAACATTATTATACACTATTACTTTCTAAAATATTGAATATTTCTGAGTTTTAATAGTTGGAGAACATAACCTCCATTTATAACTGTGCCTATGGAAAAAAATCACATCTTGAGTTTGACAGATTTAAACAATGACTGAAATTTTTGAACACAACTATGTCATAACTCAGGGACTCAGTATTATGTTTAATTAATTTAAAATTTCCATATCAAAGTCATTTCATAGAATTACACATATAAAAGATTTCCTGTCAAATATTTTTTATTTTTACTATTTTGATTGTTAATTTATTTATTTTTTTTGTTTTAGAATATTTTTTTCAAATCAAATATATATATTTTTTCAATTATAACTTATTTTAAATTTTTTATAATAATATTATATTATAATGAAATGAATAAGGTTAACTTTTCTAAATTGATGATAATTTAAAATATATAAGTTTTAAAGCTTTAATTTATAATTTTATAAAGATTTGCAAAAGAAAGTATCTAAAATAATTTATAACAAAGAAAAACTCATAAAATAACTAAATTCTTATTTATAGAAAAGGAGACAATTTTATTGAAGTAAAATGTTTATTGGTAAGAAGTTTAGTATTGTTATTGGTCCTGTAGATGATAATATTTCTAAGAATTTCTCTTAAAATTAAAGACAAATATTAAAAATTATTATGATAGATTCCTTCTATTTTCTTAACATTTTCATAATGAGAGTGTTATATCAGTTATTTTAAATGCTGTATAAATGACCATGACTGGCATCATCATCATTGTCAGTTGCCAGCATTGGGCGTCGAGATCCCAAGAATCATTTTGATGATAGGAACTATTTTCAACCATCCATGAGGATGGCTGAAAATAGTTTGCCAATGTTTACCCTATTATCCTAGTAACTGTATTATGTACAGTAATATCCCGAAGTTATGGGATAGGTGGGTCCAACAAAAATCGCGTAGTTCAGGGTACAACTTTGCATATAAATACATATAAATTTTGTTTAATTGGGACCAAGGACTAAGTGAAGAAAATAAGCTATTAAACATGTAATTTAGTCAATATTTCAAAGAATAAATGTAAAAGTCAAAATTTTTTCTAAAATGTTAGTCTATAAAATTTCATAAAAAAAATAAATATCAATATTTCAATAATTGTATTTAAACTATAATTCTGATATTCAGATATTGTATACAGTAATACCCTGAAGTTACACAATAGGTGGGACCGACGAAAATTGCGTTAGTCGAATTTGCATATGTCAGGGTACAACTTTGCATATAAATTTGGTTTAATTGGACCAAGGATTAATAAAAACACTAGTTTAGAAGAAAAATATTTAATAAAATTGCAGTTCTTTATATATATGTACAAAATATGTATTAATTCAATAAAAAAAAGTTGCTTCGGAATCTTGAGATAGTTCGCCATGTCCAAGAGTCACTCTGGAACCTTGAGACAATTCACCATGCCCAAGAGTCGCAAAAAGACTGAACAAGACAAAAGCAGCACTCGGACAGTATTAATAGTGAGCACTGACCAAAATTTTCGAATAAATTTGTATGAAATAAAGATAATTTAGCTCGAAAATCTTTTAAAAAAAGCAGTGTATTTCCACCCAAAAATTGCCTTTGTTTTGGACACGGACAGAATTTGAGAGTCACAGACTAAACTTCGAAACAAATAAAAGAAAATAGAGGAAAAATTTAAAAAAAAGTGAATTCGCTTTATTTTGGAACATATTTTGAATCTTCCGACCTCAAGGGGGAATTCCCCCCTGCCCCCTTATCTACGCCCATGCTAGAAATCATTGAGGATATATAGCAAAAAGTTTTATTGAAATCGGTTTAACAGTTCTCTAGAAAATCTGGATTAAACATAAATACAACAATACCCCGAAATTACGCGATAGGTGGGACTGACGAAAATCGCGTAAGTCGGTGTACAACTTTGCATATAAATACATATAAATTTGGTTTAATTGGGACTAAGGACTAACAGAAACATATAACTAGAAGAAAAATATTTAATAAAATTGCAGTTCTTTATACATATTAATTAAATGAGTTACGTAAAAAATTATTCACTTTTAGTAATTATCATACTATAATTTTTGCAATTTTTCCATCTCAGCAATAATACCGTGAGTAAAAAAATTCATTTTTACTTAATTATCACACCATAATTTCATCATTTTTTTTCATCTCAGCAATAATACCATGACATTTACTAATTATGCTTCAGTTCAAGGATTGAGCATTTTTTTACCGTATCGAGAATTCTTTCATCATTATTTATGATTGTTCTTGCTGTGGATTCCGGTAGCTCAAACTTCTTTGCGAATTCACAAATTTTCATTGTTATCAAAATCCTTGATAATGTTAAGTTTACATTCCAAAGATATTGTTTCCAACTCAGCAATAACACCATGACGTTTAGGAATTATGCTTGAGTTCAAGAATTGAGCATTTTTCACCGTATCGAGAATTCTTTCATTATCTTTCATGATTGTTCTTACTGTGGATTCCGGTACCTCAAACTACTTTGCCAATTCACAAATTTTTATTCTGTTATCAAAATCCTCGATAATGTTAAGTTTACATTCCAAAGATATCGTTTTCCTTTTCTTACTAGGTGCAGGACAATCAGATTTACTTCATTTAGACGACATAGTTTTTTAAGAGTTTAGAAAAATTTCACATTCCAAAGATATCGTAATCCTTTTCTTACTGGGTGCAGGAGAATCAGATTTACTTCGTTTGAACGACTTACCGGTTTTATGGGTTTAGAAAACGTATAACAAAACAATTTTTACTTTCGTCGATCAGAGAATCGTAACCGTGCATTAGAGTTCGCGCGAAACGCGTGCAATGCGTATCACATCAAGATTATGGATTCCGGTAACTCAAACTTCTTTACTAATTCATAAATTTTCATTCTGTTATCAAAATCCTTGATAATGGTTAAGTTTATATTCCAAAGATTTTGTTTTCCTTTTCTTACTAGATGTAGGAGAATCAGATTTACTTCATTTGGATGGCATAGTTTTTTTAAGGGTTTAGAAAGCGTAATTAGATTTACTTCATTTGAACGACATAGTTTTTTAAAGGTTTAGAAAACATATCACAAAATAATCTTAACTTTCGTTGATTGTAGAATCGTAATCGTGCAAGTAGAGTTCACACGAAACGTGCCCAATGCATATCACAGCAAGACAGCATGTAGCAGTGTTGCCAAATGAAAAAACCAAGAACGCCTAACTCTGAGTTCGTGTAAGTCGGGATATTACTATATAAACTTGATAAGAATGCTTTGAAACTTAATAAATGATAACTTCTTATGATAAGCTTAACTTCTTATATTAAGCAAACCAGTTTCTTATGTTATCATTTATCTGGAGAAGGTTTAGTAAAACTAATAGTAAACTGTTAGTAAAACTAATTCAGTTTTGCTTAACATAACAGCTCAACCTTACTCCAGAGTTTCTAAATGAAAAATAATTGGACTACAAATGAATTTGTAAATTAATTTAGATCAAGTATGAATATTACGAGTTTCCTATACAGAGAAAATTGTAAATAAACAATCAATAAAATTAAGGAAACAATTAGATTATATTCAAGTAATCACTTATTTAGGAAAGAATCTGACAAAAAGAAAAAAACCTAAATAGATACTTGTTAAAAGGAAAACACTACAATCCAATATCTGAGTCAGAATCATCTTAAAGGACATTACAATTGAATATTAAATATCATCAATACTTACTCCAGTAGATTCATTTAAAGTTTTAGCTTTAGAACTTCTGAATCTATAGTTTATGACAATGTCTTTGTGATTGATTCAGTAAAGGAATATACATTTACTGAATCAATCATAAAGATATATATTTATATAATACATATAGGAGAATACATTTCTGCATTATCAAATGTAGAAATGTATTCTCTTATTTATATAACATTATTCTTATTACTACTATTCAGTTTCTTAAATTTATAAGTTTTCTTCAGACAATACTTCATGTTAGAAAGTAGCATAAGATTCAATATTGCAGTAATAAGAGTTGATAAAACTTTAGCTCAAGAAATATAATTAAGAAAAAGTTCAGAAAAGCTCAAGCTAGCCAATATAAATTTAACCATAATGAACAATTTGCAATTTGATTTTTTTTAATAAGGATCATTTAAGGCAGATTGCCCCAAATACAATATTAACAAAAGCATAAATATATTTTACAATCTAAATTTGTAAAAAACAAATAACAACCCTATCAAAGAATATGTTTTTTCTTGACAGATTAAATTTATAAAAAAAAATGTAATAAAAGATTTAGATATTATGTGAATTTAAGCAGATATATGATAAAAAAAATAAATAGGACAATAATTAAAATTTCTTTACAAAGGTCTAGAATGGGTTCAACTGAGGGGTATGGGACTCGATCTCTGGGTACTAGTATTTATTTTATTTAACATATTTAGAAGTCATACTGGCAACTAATATAAGGAATGATGATGATTATTTCAACAGAAGTGAAGGGGTTATGGGACTTGACTGTTGTACAATTCATTGTGGATCTGGAATCATTAAAAGGTTAAGAACCCTGGTCTAGAAGATTATAAACAGAATGATTACTACAGAATATTAAAATGTACTTCATATTAAGTGTATAATTATAAAAAAAAAAAAATCATGAAATCAGTTGGTTTTCAGCCATCAAGAGAGATCAAAGTGAGTAGCTATATTCAATATATCTTGCTAGGGCTATTTTAGTTTTATGGTCAATACAAAACAACTGGTTTAAACTCGTGAAATCTATTATATATGTTTATTCCATTCCTGCTGTCATGACTTCTTCTAATCAAATGTCCAAATCATTAAACAGAACAAGAAAAATGTAGGCATCATTGCATAATGTCTTTCTGTTTCAATGATAAATAAAGAAATTCATGAATAAAACTTAAGCTCTAGCTTATTTGTTCTTAATAAGTTTGAGAATCAGGTCATCTGTTTATTTTCAAGTAAGTGAAGATTGCTGACTCTTAGTCAGCAACTCTTAGTACTAATTCATGGACAGCTTAGCTTTTCAAATCTTTCATTTAAGGCACTCAGAACTAACCAATCATAAAATTTTACAGAATACAACCACTAAGGCAAAATTTAATGCTCTTTGGTACTTTTAATGTGGCTCCATACTAATGTCTAGCTCCCAGGATATCTAAAAAATTTATAAATCACGAATCACAGGAATTCTGCATATTTTTCCCAGGATCAGTATTTTTATTGACTGCAAATAAATGTTATTTTCCTTGCCATTTTTGGTAGTATTTTCATTTTGAGCAACTAAAAAAAAGTAATAAATTGACATCTAATTCAGGTTGAAATTAGAATAACTGAGAGGCAACTAGGTAATTTGATTGACATTGTTCTAGAACTGCCACACATTGCATTTTTAATCTCCATGCACTAATGAGAAATAATTAATTAATAAAAATTTCAAAATTTTCATATTGCCATTTTCATCAAATGACATGAAAAAAATTGAATTAGAATTTAGAACCTTCAGTGTAGTTTCATATCATCTTCAGCAAAACAACCTAAATAAAATTATAAGGGGGGTCAAAAAATTTATTAAAAAAAATCAAAAAATTTTATATAATATTTAAAAAAAAGCCAAAATTGGGATATAAAAAATTATCATATGTTTTAAAAATATTCTGAAAATTTCATACTGATATATTAAATTTTTGACAAGATTTGGACCCAAACACATTTACAAGTTAAGCATATTTCACTTTTAGTCTCTAGCCATATCCCTATAAAAATTCATTAAATAGATTTTTAATTAAAATCTATTTATATAAAATTAATACTTAAAATAGCTATTTAATACTTAAAAGATAATGACTTCATCTATATTGTGTTATTTTAAAAGAAAAGTTGGCTAAAATTGATAAATTTTAAGAAAATTTATTGTTACTGTCTGCCTTATTACTTCTTAAATATTAACTATTTTGTTGGATTGGAATATTTTTGAGTTTTTCAATAAAAACATATCTATATGTTAATATGTGCAATCTTTCTGTTATGTTTCTTAATGCATTATCAAAAATAAAAATTTAATGTATTTGTTTATATTAAAAACACACATAAGACCCATAAGTAAAAAAGAAAAAAAATCACAAGTCCAGAGAATTCCTGGGAAAGTCAAGCATTACTTCATACCATGATCAGTCAATTGTTGGTATGAAGCAAAATTTATTTAACAATTAAAAAAATAATACAGTATATTTTTAATTTGTTCTTTTATTGTAAAAAGGTGTGCACATATACAAAATAATCTATATGAAATAAATAATAAGCAATTTTTGAAATTTTGAAATTATTCATTAAGATTACCCTGAAAAAACTGTGGTTCTAGAGAATTTTATAGTAACCAGATTGTTGCCACCTGGGTAATATAATATACTCTTCAAATTGCATATATTCTTCTAACAGTAGTAATGTATGCTTTCATATACAGTTAGTTGACAATTAATATTTACATATTTCTACAATAATAACCAATTTAATTAAATTTCTTTAATTTGACTCATCTTTGTATGAGAGAGTTTAAAAGCATACATGGACATGAACTCAACAAGTTAGTGTCCAATCATAAGTTTATTGTATTTACACAATTTTGCAAATGATGTAATCATTTATGATGTTTACACATTTAGTATATCATACATTATTTGACTAAACTCTTATCTCTTGCCATAATTATTAACCTTATTGTGTTTTCTCATCATCATCATCTCTCCATAACCAAACCAATAGAATTTTTACAATTATTGTCTCATATTATGAAACAGTTATAAGATTTTGAATATTGTAATATATTGCAATATTCAAAATTCTCAATTATATAATGTTCTGATGATACATAAAAAATTTTAAAAGTTTTTATTTCTATCAAGAGGCATGGCAGTGATTCTAAGCAAAGTACAGTAGTCACTAACTGACTCTTATTACCATGAATCATTACAGCCAAAATTCAACTCACTGTAACTTTGGTCCTAAGTTAAATATTATTAATCTGACAATTGCATTAAGAAAAAGTATTCAATAGGATAGACTGCTAAATTTTAAGTTTCATATCCAATTAATAATAGAATTAGAGCAGTTTAAAAATTGCAAAAATCGAGAAAAAAGAGACGTCATTTTTCTTCTTCTTCTCCTTCTTCTCCTCCTCCTATGCAGACACCTCTACATCATTTTTCTTCTTCTCTCCTATGCAGACAACCTCTACAGGTAGCATCATTTAACTGATATCGATGAAATTTGGAATATAGATGTTTCTTAGTTTACTTGAAGTCCCTGAAAATTTGAACACAATCGGGTCAAAACAAAGGGGGATCAGATTTCCATAAACAATGCAATATGTAAGCAATAAGATTGCCTTTACACATCACATTGCTTAACCAATTTTGACCAAATTCAGAATATAGGCATAGCATAGTTCATTTAAAATCATCTAAAAGATTTGGCCCAATTGGGATAAAATTACTAAAAATTTTGGCCCAATTGGGCTAAAATTAAAAGGTGTAGAAGACGATGATTTTCTTCTCTAGAAGTGTCTCTATCATCTAGAAAATAACTGATATACCATTAAAAACATCTCACATGTTATGAGGAAGTTAACTTTGACCTGTCCTATTTTATTTTATTATGCACTTTATTATTTAGCGTTATTTTCTTAATATCTAACGTATTATACTTTAGTTTACGAGTTAACTTACTTCCACCTTACGTATTAATTTTTTAGTTTTTTTAAAATTAACTATACTTCCACCTTCTCCGTTATCGTTAGCAATCACGCGATATGGAATTGGGAACCGTCCTCCGGAAGAGTTGTCCTGAGTAATGACGTCATCATCTAATCTAAGTAATTTTACCACTGATCCGATA
>AYEL01080864.1:0-49761 GCA_000484575.1 Olivierus martensii
TTAATATTTTTAATTCTTTTAGCAAATTATTAGAAAAGAAAATTTAAAAGAAATTTTTATATTGAAATATCTATAGAAACAGCATTCATGTATGGATTATCTTTAATTTTTTTATGACCATTTAGTTATTTTGTTGGCATTAAAATAAAATATAATATAATAATTATAATAATTCTTATGCTATTTGTATTACAATTAATAAAATAAAATAATTATGTATTGAATATCAAACAAAAGATAGTTTTCTCAATGAAAAAATCCTTCAATTTGTGATTTGATCAATTTTCCAATATTTTAGTTAGATTTTAATTAATATTTTAGACTTAATCATTTCTGGTGAATGTTAAATTTTATATCATTTGAAGAAAGTTGAAAGACTGAAAATGTTTCTGATTTGTACAATGAAAAATTTGTATAAGAATTATACCATAAATGCTTCAACTACCATATTTGCCGGCATATAAGACGCACTTTTTTTCATTGAAAATAGGTCTGAAAAACGGGGTGCGTCTTATACGCCGATACTCAGTTTTTGATTACATTCATTTCTGAAAATTTCCTCTATTCGGAGTTATGCGATTTCTTTCTTGTTTCCTTGCGGAGTGTGGGAATATTAGTTACGTAGAGTTCAATGAATGCGCATGCGCTTTCATCGACGATCACAGCTGGGCCTAGCATTTCTCAAGTTTGTGAATGGGTCAAAGCTTCATGGGATGCTGTGAAAACAGAGACAGTGGTTAAATCATTTAAGAAATGTGGCATTAGTAATGCAATGGATGGTACAGAGGACAATTTGTTGTATGAGGACTCAGATGCTGATTTAGAAGAGGTTTCAAGTGACTCTTCATTTAACTCTGGAGATGAGTGTCTGGGTCTTGACGAAGAAGATTAAAAGGTGTTCTTTCCCAGATAGATTGGGTATTTGCAGAAAGTATTTGCTGTTTGTATTACTTTATATTTAAAATACTGTAAATTCATTATAATGATCAGTAATAAAGTTTTATCCTTCAAAAATGTGTATAAAAAAGAGGGTGCGTCTTATGCGCCGGTGCGTCTTATACGCCGGAAAATACGGTAATTAAATTTTCTAGTGAATACAGCTAATCTAATTATATACAAGTAGTCTTTGACTTACAATGACTCAACTTAGGACGGTCAAAAATTATTACTAATAATTCTCTAATTCAACTTTTTTACTTGCCTATATATATTATATATATCATATTGCTTTTGTAAATGCATTACAACATCGCCATTAGTCAGCAAGCAAAGTCTTATTATCATATCTTCTTGTAACTCTGTCATGTCCAGTAAGAAAAATATTATTATTAATAAAAACTCCAATGTAATAAACAGTGAGGAAAGCTTTAAGTTTAACCATTTTAAGATGAATAGAAACCTAATTTATGAAAATATTAGAATATTAAAACAGAATATAAAACAGTTAACTGTTTTAATATTAGAATATTAAAACAGAAAACAAACAAATCAAGAATTAAAAAAGTCCTTGATTTAAGTCAGAATCGACTTATGACAGAGATGTTGGAATGGAATCCCATTGTAAGTCAAGGACTACTTGTAATATTGTGAGATCCTGGAGACCCCCAAACGGCACTCCCTTGTCTTATAGAAATAATATGAAATTATGTTAAAATTTAAATTAAAAATTAAACGAAAAAAATTTGTTTAAAAATAATAATTAATTAATAAAGACCGATCAAGATAACATTAACAGGGAACTTCGAATAAGTTCGCTAGTTCCTTGTCCATCCGTGGGAAAGTTCCTTCTCCAGATGGATGGAAAGAATAAATAAATACGAGTTCCGTGTAAAAGAAGAGGGGTAGTTTTGGAGAGTCAAAGAGATTAGAAGTCAATAATTTTGTTATTACAAAACAACGATGTAAGTTTTGAGCGACGAGAAAGCAACTCGTCCCATCGCGTTGGGGCAGCCGACGGACGCGAGGATCAATGGGCGACGACGAAGTGCAGAACTATATTGAGTGTTTTAAAACAACTGGAACTGGACACTTGTAACTGACACTTTAAATATTTGAACTTTTTGTGTTAGCATTCGGATAACTTTCAGAGTTGGATTATTGACATGTCGTAGCATCGATAAAATCTCAGGTATGTGGAGGTCGTGGAACTCACTCTCTCTCAACATTGTATTATCACACAAACGAAAATTGTAACGTAGGCTAAATTAGATTTAAGTTAGAAATTAAGTAAAATTCATTGGTAATTGCTATAATCACTGTTAATTGCTATATATATTCTTGTAAATAAATATCTTATTTTGTTTATAATATAGTTATTTGAGTCAATTTCCAATCCCGGACCTCGGCGTCACAAATCCGCGCACCAAATGCGACGGTCAAATTCAAAATTCGGCCAATTTTGGCATCGACATCTTTCAACAGTGCCTACTCTCCTCGATCCTCACAATATATCATCATCAATAGCAAAATACATGCTAGATTATTATATATTTGAACATTTTTAAAATCAAATTTATTAATATATTAATAAAAGTCAATATATTTAATAGAATTTAAACATATTTTTAAAATACTTTTTGATATATATAAGATGTTCCAAATTTAAATTACAGATGTTATCCATCAAAACAAGTTCATATAAATATAGGTATTGAAATGCTTTCTTTTTGAGATAATAGTGTGTAAAAGCATACAATTTAAAAAAATCATATTAGTCACATGATCATTGTAGTAAATTGTGGTTTCAATCAACTGTAACAAACTGAATTGTACATTAATCACAATACTGTGCAGTCTAGTGAGATAGTTTGTGAATGGCTAGAAATAACCTATAATTTTTGTCTCTTGCAAGAGTCATATACAGTCCTGGAAGAAATGATAGGACCACCATACAAACCAATTATTGGCAAGAAATATTTTACACTCAATTTTGATGTAAGATTTGTGCAGTAAAGTAAACAGAAACATCAATTAAAATCTTCCATAACTGGAAATTTCAAGCCAGAAGAGGATAAAAATGATAGGACCACTTTAGAAAAATTGAGGCAAATGAATGAAATCAAAATTTATTGAAACCAAATAAACATTTGATAAAACTGTAGCAGTAGTAATATTTTGTGCGCTTTCCATGTTGTTATAACACTTCTATTAGCCTATCCTGCATTGAATTAATAAGAATTCATAATCGATCATTTGAGATGCTGTCCCAGGCTGACCTCACTGCCATTTTCAACTCAGAAACATTGTTAAACTGTCTTCCACCTTGGTAAACAATTCGAACAATATCCCTCTAAGTTCTCAATCGGATTAAGATCATGATTGCATGCTAGCCAGTCTAACAGCTTGAGACCTTCGTTTTTAAGCCACTGTTTTGTTGATTTAGCCTCATGAACTGGGGCATTATCTTGCTGAAATAGAAGTTCTGGATCATTTAATTCACCTTGTAAAGATAGTAAATAGTTACCCAGAATGTCTTGATAGTCGTCAATTGTACAGAGAGCTTTAACAAAACCCACAGCAGACTTTGCATTGCCAGAAAATGCAGCCCATATTACAGATCCACCTCCTTGTACTCGACGTGATAGAAGCTTGGATTCCATACAGAGGTCGTGCCAATAATAATTAAGCCCATCAGGCTCATCCAGATTAAATTTTTTCTCATCACTGAAGATGACATGATTCCAAAGATCCTTATTACCAATATGCTTCTTTGCAATTTCTCGTCGAGCATCAATGTGTCGTTGTAGAAGCCTAAGTTTTCCTTTCATTTTGACATACTTATGGTTCTCAGAGGCTTGTAACACATTTCTGACTGTTTGACAACACATGGGTAGCTGGAGTGATGATGTGATACTGGAAGATGATGCACCGGTAACTGTTGCTGCCCGTAAGATCTGTCGCTTACTACAATTATTAAGCTTAGAGGGACGTCCGCCGCTTTTTTTTTACTATAACTATTTGGATCTCTCAAGAAGTTATGGATTAATGTTTTTGAACGCCTAATTTTAAAAGCAATTTGACGTTCAGAAAGTCCATTCTCTTGGTACGCAATAATCTGCCCTTTTTCAAAATCTGATAAACTCTTCCCACGACCCATATCATCTACACTCACTATTATTCTATCACTGCGTTTCAGTATGCAAATTAGGTGCATACCAGCAACATATTTCTGTTTTTCTGCTTATTAGCTAAAGTGGGCCTATCATTTTTTCCAGGTGTTAATATTAGCCATATATCATTTTATCCTCTTCTGGCATGAAATTTCCAGTTGTGGAAGATTTTAATTGATGTTTCTGATTACTTTACTGCACAAATCTTACATCAAAATTGGGTGTAAAATATTTCTTGCCAATAATTGGTTTGTATGGTGATCCTATCATTTCTTCCAGGACTGTATATGACTTATGATTTTATATCGTGTGTTATCAGAAGAAGAATTGTGTGTTATCTTGAAAAGGAAACATTTCTGAACCCATGTTTATAAGGACTTTTGCTTTGTTTTGATTATTAACATCTGTGATTTAAATTTGGTCATATTTTCAGGAACACACTGTATATTCATCTTTAGCAGAATCATATAAATATGTCTATCTTAAATACAATGGAATATACAAATATCACATTAGATTCTATTTTAACTGGTTTAATATGTACATGTACGCATGTATGTATGTATGTACGCATGTATGTATGTACGCATGTATGTATGTATGTATGTATGTATGTATGTATGTATGTATGTATGTATGTATGTATGCATGCATGCATGCATGTATGTCTATTTTTAATTAAAAAAAAGACCAATTATGTTCCACAACTTTCAAACTTGTTAAAGTTATGGAATTTTTGGGAATTTAACAACAACATTAATTGTTAAATTAATTATTAATCATTGACCAATTCTTTTGGTCATAGACTCACTGTGGCTTGTAGGAAGGCCACTAAAAAAACTACAAAACTTATATATCATAAAATGTTTATTAATTAAATGTTACATTAAAAAAAAGACCAATTATGTTACACAACTTTCAAACTTGTTAAAGTTATGGAATTTTTGGGAATTTAACAACAACATTAATTGTTAAATTAATTATTAATCATTGACCAATTCTTTTGGTCATAGACTCACTGTGGCTTGTAGGAAGGCCACTAAAAAAACTACAAAACTTATATATCATAAAATGTTTATTAATTAAATGTTACAAAGCAATATAATCAAAAGTAAACAAAGAATTTTTCATAAAAGCGTCCGGTTTTACTAAATTAGCTTAAGCAATATATATTTCATCATAAAAGGGGACGGACATTTATTAGTAAGACTGGTCTATGCTTACAACTCGCATTAATCGAATATTTGCACGCACTAACTGAAAAACGGTATCATTTTTATAAATCGCACTAATCGACTATAGCATTATTCGAACTCGCACTAATCGAGCAGTGGGGTAGCTGAAAACTGAGAGGCCCCCGCAAAAATGTCGATGGAGCCCCCTTTTTATAATTTATCAATATAATTTATTTCAAATGCTATGTAAACTCTGTAACATTGGATGTAAATGTTTATTTATAAGGATGTCGACTAAAAGAAGCCTAACGCAAACTAATTTATTAATAAGGTTAATCAAAAGTAAACAAAGAATTAATAAATTTATTAATTCTTTGTTTAATATTACCTAATTTATTACCTTTATTACCTAATTTATTAATAAGGTTTAATCAAAAGTAAACAAAGAATTTTTCATAAATACAGTAAAAATAAATAAATGTTTATTTATTTTTTCTTATTGCTTATAACATTATCAATCGAACTACTGTAAAAATTATTTCACATCAGAAAAATATTATTTGAAAGTGCATTCTTCAAACCTACACATATTGAATAATATTAAGTTGATTGTATGATTTATTAAAATAACACATGGTGAGGTGGGCCGCCAACAAGTCAACTAGAGCAAGGATGCACAGACTGCAGCTCGCGGTCTGTGCATCCCTGCTCTAGTTGATATTGATTGCAGCAGGTATTTAACTTTATATCAGAAACAATAACCACTCAGTCATTTTTTTATATAACTATTTTCATTAATTACATACTTTTAACCCAACTATCTTAAAAACTAATATATCAAACAAATAAAACTAAGTGAATTTTGAGTTACTTCACTTTCTAAAGACATATCATAGGCATAACTTGAAAATTTTCTGATAATTCTACAGATAGGATACAAAGGGATCTGCATTGAATGCTAGTGCCAGGTAATATACTCTGTTATTTAACAATCTAAAACATTTGTGAAAATCTTACCCCAATATATATTGCACATAAGCATTGCACAAAAAATTTATCTGTGTAATATTTATGTGCAATATGTATTTAAAACATTTCCTTTAAATATATCTTGTATTGCAATGCACTTTGATTCCATTATTAAAAGTTAAAGGTTTGGTAGTGAGATAAAAGATAAAAAATAATTTCTTTTGGAATTTGAAAATATCAATGTTTGGGACACAAATGTATTAATTTACTTTTATACTGTTTTTGGTCAGATAGTTTTTTGATCTTTTATGATTTTTGTGAAACTTAACATTTTATTTAAACCAAACAAGAAAAAATCATCAAGTAGAGGATGGCTTTTTGCTGAATAATTGACTGTCAACTATTCATTCATCTCTTTCAAATGCATCAATAATAAAAATTACCAAGGAACTTCCACTTGAAGATACAAAACTGTAAGTTAAAATACTAGCACTAATTTAAAGTGAAAAATGAACACACGATACTTATCTCATGTCACTAGTACGAGGTTAAGTTTTTACAATAAAGTGCAATGTAATAACAAGTATTGGTAGTGGGCAATCCATAAATTTTGGTCATTTCCTGACTTAATGACTGCTCCAACTTATAACAGCAGGGTTCAAATTGAACCAAACTTTATCATAAGTCAAGGATTGTCCATATATGTAAAATGCATATATTGCATTTTATATACAGATATAGGGGGATTTTATATATAGGGTGTTTTAAAAGATCTGGCCAAATTTAAATCACAGATGCTGCTCATCAAAATAAAGCAAAAATTCATATAAACATGGGATCAGAAATTTTTCCTTTTTGAAATAATACAGGATTTAAAAGCATACTTTTTAATAGTCCTGTTAATCCATGATGGTTTTAGTAAATTGTGATTTGCAATCAACTGTAACAAAGTGAATTGTATATTAATTTAACACTAAGCAAGCTACTGGAACAGTCTGTGAATGGCTAGAAATAACCCATGATTTTGCTCTCTTTTTCAGAGATTATGTAGATAAACTATGCTTTTACATCTGTGTTATCTTGAAAAGGAAATATTTCTGGATCCATGTTTATATGGACTTTGTTTTATTCTGATGAGGAGCATCTGTGATTTAAATTTAACAAGATCATTTAGGAACTGTATAGATTATTGGCAATAAATGTTTTGTGACATCATCCATAACAATGGATGATATAGCAAAACACTGATATATGATGCCACTATGACATAACAGTGGGTAGTATCATGATGATGTCATCTCATCAGTGATGATATCATCATGACTTATATTCTGGTTAAATCAACACTGAACTTGGATACAAAAAAACCAATGGATTCCAGATGCTAAATAAATGGAAAATAAAAAGTGGCACATTCTGAAATATGAAATTTTAGATCTTTCAAAATTGTTTGTTCTTAAAATTCACTTAAAAACTGGCACTTTTCACTAAAAGAAAATATTATTTATTTCAAATGTTTTTGGCTCAGATATCTTGAGTCATTTCAGAAAAAATTATTTAAAAGAAAGTACAGGTAGTTCTTGCTTTCAGTTCCCAAGCTTATGTTTTTTTTTTTAAATATCAAGTATCAAAAAAAAACAAAACTATAAACTAAACAGTTATAAATAGATAGTTCAAACCACTATTTGTAGATATACAATACAGTATGACTGAATTTACAGCAGAAACTTCGTTGTCTCCCTATGAAATAAAAAAAAAAATCAGAATTTGTGGCATGAGAAACTGAAATAGTGCATCTTCTGGAGGTTCTTTGAAAGTTTTTAGATAAGTCTGGAACTCTCATTCCTTGATTTTGCCTGAGATAGTAATTCACCTGTATAATAGTTTGTCTACTTCTCTTCAATAATTATGAAGAATAATAATTCTTTAATATTTGTGATATAATTTCTTTATTATTATAATATGCTTAAATTTAAAAGCCATATTTTCATTTCTTTAGATAAATAAATTATTGTTTAATCCAAACTAGTGATTTTTTAGATCTTTACATAATTATATTATAATCAAATTTCATTGTTGAGAACAGAATTCCTGTTTTTAATATTATATCTATGGGAAATTGATTTTTAGTTTACAAGTTCTTGCTTTATGAGCTCACTTCAGGAATGAATTAATTATCAATTACAAAGTTGAGAATTATCTGTATTCTATATTTATTTTAATATGCATCATTCAAACCAAATTAATCTCTAACATAATAATTTAGAAGTTTTAGAATTTTAGTTTAAAAAATTAATTATTAAACTGTAATTCTAATAATTAATTTTTTTTAAATCAAGGTTATGGTGCCACCATTTTTTGAGTTAATAATTAATTTTTAAATTGGGACTAAAGTGGCGATCAATTTGGAAACTTTTTGGATTAGGCCGATACTAGCAGTTGTAGGTGGGCTATCTATGTTAGACACAAGCCCTCATGGTGCCTGGAACTTCCAGGTGCCAAAAGGGCTAGTGGAAGATCTAGTATCAGCCTAATCCAATAAATTAGGCTGATACTAGATCTTCCTAGCCTTAATCCAATAAATTTCCAAGTTGATCATTCATAAACTTCCCAAAATGGAATTCTGCCAGATGCTACAGTAGTCTAACTAGTAAAGTGTTGGGGCACTATTCCAAAGATTCTGGTGCAGTAGCAAAATTTTATTTCAGGAAAATTTAATTTAAAAATTATAGTCTAATTATTAATTACTAAATGATGCCACCTTAGTCCAAATTTAAAAATTAATTATTAACACAATAGGTGATGGCATTGTAACCTTGATTTAAAAAAATAATTAAAATTATAGTTTATTTCTAAATTATGATGTTAGGGATTTATTTGACTTAGAATATTTGATTTGCAGATATTTTCCTAATTAGTTTCAATTAGAGTATATGCATCATTCATGTATAAATCATCATTTATGTATAAAATCCATTATGTTTGTGATAAATGCAGCTATAAAAAGGTCTTAACAGCAATTAAGAACTTTTTATAGCATGCAGTTATTTATTTTATTTATAACTTAAATTAATATGTATAAATGCATACTTTTAAATTAACATAAAATGTTTATATTAATTTAATAAAAGGTAAAAATTTTTTCAGAACTGTATTCCTATTTTACTTCATCATGCAACAGGGAAAGATATAGAGCTTCTACAAGTAGTGTCCTTAACAGCTCTTAGTAATCTTGCACTCTATGAAAGCAATCATAGTTTAATGGAGGGAAGTATCCAAAAATTAATGGATATTTTAGAAAATGGCAGTAGTGAAGCACAGTTACAAATCATGAAATTATTAGTAAATTTATCTTGTAATACAGCAATGGTTCCTTTCATTTTAGCATCAAAGGTTTGTATTTATGTACTTTTTTAATTTAATCTTAAAATATACATTTATTAATAATAATAGCTTTCAATTATTATTTTAAACTAGTAATGGTTGTTCTAATTTAAGAACAAATTAAATTGTGCTGAGTTTGTGATTTTCATCAAATTAAATTTATTGCTTTTCTGTATATAATTATCTGGATTCAGTTATATTTTGATTTGTTTAAGTATCTTTTTATTGATAAAAACGTTCATTTCTTGAAGTTTAATATTATCCCATTCCTGATTGATTAAATATGTAAATAAGTTCTTAAATGCCATGAAATTATTCATACAAATTAACAAGTGAAATTGATTCTCTGTTGCATGATAAAATCATAGAGGAGCATGTCATTGCATAATCCCTTGCTAAAATGCAAATGGATTAATGTTATATATTTTGTTTTTTTCAATATATAATAAAAATTATTTTGTTTCTGATATTCATACCAATGTTTTCCTATTCTGTATAATATGTAACATTACAAAAAAAAATTTATTAAAAATGCTTAATGTGTAAAAACTTCATATATATTTATGTATAAATTTTCTTGTATTAATTAAGCATTTACTAAATTGTATAGGAGGTTTTCATACTTTTCAGGTTTTTAATAAGAATTATTTATTATATGTATAAAAAAACTATTTGATTTTAAAATATTCTACAAGTATCCCTTGATTTATGAATACTTATTTCATAAACTTTCACAATAATAAACTATACTAATAAATGCTAATTTTTCAATTTGTGAAAATAATTTTTACTTTTATAAATAAAAAATTTCACTATAAATTAATTATATATTCTAATTTGTTTGAATCAATGATTATATTTTGTTTTAGGTAATAATTTATAATCTCTAATTCATATTTTAATAATTTTATGTGCATAAATCCTTAAATTGTTTTAGTAAAAATTCTGTTATTTAAATATTTTATTGCCAAATATTATTTACTAGTCAAACGATCCCTAATAAATATTTTTGGAATTAAATGGAATTTGATGATTATAATTTAGAACTATGGTACCATTCTGTGTTGGATTAATAATTAATTTAATTAAATTTGGGCTAAGGTGGTGCCATCTATTAATTAATAAATTAATTGAACTTTAATTTTAAATAATTTTTCCCAAAATAAAAATTTGCTTTGGCCTGAAACCAAACCAGGATCTTTGGAATAGCACCTCATTATTTTAACTAACTTGTTAAGGTACTAGGGCACTATTCCATTAGACTGCCACAGCAGCTGACAAATTTGAATTTCAGGAAATAAATACAGTGTAACCTTGTTGTCTCGAACCTCTTTATCTCGAAACCCTCAATATATGGAAAAAATTTTTCCGTGCACTTTCGGCATTAAATCAATGTAATTTCAATAGTTATCTCGAAGTATTTTCTTCAAAATCCTCGCTATCTCGAATTAATTTATAATTTTTGTGCTAGAGAAATTAAAAATATTAATTTTTCCTTGCTTTTGGAGTCTAAACAAAGGGTTTAAATTTAACGGAAGAACATAAATGTGCTACTGATAACTGGAACAGGAACTTTTTTGTGCATGTTCGGAATACTGAACGTGCCGTATGGTAGTTTCATTTTCTAAGTTTCACTTCTAATTGATGATAGGTTTTTGTCAATATGATCATGTTTATTTCAGACTATTTTCAACCTTTGATTTAAAGATGCAAGAGTATTTAGATGCTAATTTTCATGGGAAAAAGATGTCTTATACTGTATTAAAAACTATAATGTATATTATTGACATAAAAATCTTTATATAAAATTGAACCTTGATATCTCGAAAACTCTTTATGTCAAATTTTTTTTTGTTCCCGTGAGATTTGAGATATCAAGGTTCTACTTTATATTGATAAATTTCAATCACATATCATATATACACTCAAAGAAAATTTTTATTTTGGAAAAAATTATCTAAAATTAAAGTTCAGTTATTAATTAGTAGATGGTACCATCTTGCCCCAAATTTAATTTAATTAATAATTCAATAGATAGTTCATAGCATCATGGTTCTGAATTATAAAATTATGTTCAATAAATTCCATTTAATTCCAAAAATATTCACTGGAAATCATTTGGTCAGTAAATAATATTTGGTTATATTTCCATAGTTGGTTTACATTGCATATTTATTACCAATTTAATGAAATAAAAAATTGATTATATCAGATATATTCTCATGTCAAATTTACTGCTACATACAATTTTATATTATAAGAAAATTATATCAATTACGGCTTGGTATATGTCTAATATATGAGTATCTATAATCTACTTATTGCATTTTTCAAAAACTTTTTATAACAATTATAAAACTATTTAATCTCATAAAACAATAATTCATATTATTCCAGATGTGTAGAATCTCAGATAAAATAATATAATTTCTATCTATATGTAAATTTGAACTGTGCTGATATATTTTTTTCTCTGTTGAAAAATGCTAAATTTATTCAATATAATCCTTTAAACAATTCAATTATTTTGTATCTGTTGATTTTAGTAAAATAAATATATAAATGCTTCTTGAGTTTTGAGCATTCAAATTACAAACATTTATACTTATTAATGTGCCATTTCATTTTCAAATTTCACAAAAATTTCAAAAACTTCAAAAATTTTAAATATTATGATAGCAAAATATTCTAGCAAAATGTAAAACTGTATAATGTAAAACTACACAGTTACTTAACATATTATGACAGTATTTCAGCATTATATAAATTACACCAAAAAAAAAATTCTTGTTTTATAATGGAACTTTTCATTCAAATCTGTGAAATAAGAAATTTCTAATTGGTCCAATTATGAAATATATTACAAAATACAGTATATGCACTAGTTTCAGTAGTTTTGTATGCCATGTAATAGAACTGAATTATGAACTTTTCAGATTACAAACAAAATTTATATATGAATTATATTATTTTATATTAAAATTATTATTATTATATAAATTATATATTTGCCCACCCCTGCTTTACATATTTAACATTAAAATCTTTATTATAAAAGATTTATAATTGACAGAAGGGGGCAGAAAGTGTGTCCAAGCCCATAAAGACGAATAGATAAAAAGGACTCACCCGGCAGGTGAACACATTCACTTTCTCCAAGTCGGCTGCTCAGTGCCATTCCAAACATAGAGCTGCGTAAAGGGGGATTCCCACTTGAGCTGCGTCGCTAGGGCTGATGAGTCACAAATGCCGATATGCCCAATATTTGTTCCCATTCAATGATTCAATTAAATGTTTGTGGTAAACAACTGACAACATTGCACTTGAGAGGCAGGTACTATAACAAATGTTGTTAAGATAAATTTGGCAGCACTGGAGCAACAGCCTGCTTGTCTCAGCTCATCAAATAGTGGCTATTTGAGTCATATATAGGTAGTAAGTAGCAAGCACACTTACATTTCATATTTATTCTAAAAAAATATAAAGTAAATTAAAATTGTTTTATTAAAAATTACAATCTGGACTATAGTGAAGCTTGCACTATTTGAAACCAGACTATGCGAGGTATTGCTGTATAGTAATTTATAAATGATGAAAAAATAATAATAAATTATCAGTCATGTTAATCTATCAATAAATTATTTTCTCAACAATGATCCAAACATGAATTGCAACTTACAATTTGGAAGGGAATTATGAAACTCCTTAGCTCAATATGAATAGATTTATAAGGAATTAAGTAAAAATAAAAAGCAAACATTGATAACAGATTTTATTCAGCAGATTCTGAAAATTTCTTTAGAAAATGAATTAAAAAATCTGAGATATAGGAAATTAGCAGTAATAACAGCGATTTTGAACTGAGAAAGATTTGCTTTGATAATAAGAGAATATACAAAATAAACTTGTTTTCATTCATTTTGAACAGTTTGAATCTTATTTTTAAATTTTTATTGTATATCTGTATAAAATCAGTGTTGTTTGTAATTTATTTTAAATAAAATGCAAATTATTTAATTAAGTGTTATGGAATCTATTCTTTGATTTTCTATACAAATGTTATTCTCAATTTACAGCACTTTTGCAGAACCAATCTGTCATGTAAATCGAGGGTTAGGTTTATATATTTTCAGAGCCAGGAGACATATAGGATAAAATAGACCATATCCTTGTACAGGCATTCTTCTTCTAATTATATGTAATGTTTGATCTTGAGCTTTCTTTTTAAACATGTGCAGCAATAGTTAGAAATGAATGAGTTCTATGCAGAATATGCCTGTCTGTGCCTTAGTACTCTATGGCAGTGGTCTCAAATTGGCAGCCCACAAAGCAATTTTGTATGGCCCCCTGAAGATATTTTATCTATTTGTTTAAATACATGTTACAGTCTGAAAATAATTAAAATTTACCATTAATAAAACTGCTTTATAATCTCATAATTATATAATGTTATTTCCTTATCTTTTCAAGAAAAAATGAAAGTAATTACAAATAAATATTTTCCTTTCATTGTAATTTTTTTTTAAAATATTCAGCCCTTCATTTCAATTTGAAAGGAAATCTTTCAAATTGCACATTCAGCCTGCAAAGCAATTTGAGTTTGAGATCACTGCTCTAGGAGACATAATAATGAACAAACATATGTTGCAGATGTCGATGAAGGATGAAGTGTAGGCAGTTGTTCACTAAAAACAGGCACATAGTACATGTGGCACAATACTCTTTGATGACAATCTAAGACCTCATACAATGACAGCAACAGCAAGCCATATAGCCAAGTTTAAGTGGGAACGCCATGACTATCCCCCTACAAACACAATTTCTTCCAGTTTTGAAAATGATGTTGGGGAAGGCAACATTTCACCAGCAATGAAGATATGAAATGAGCCATTTGAACTTTCATCTATATACAGAGATGGATTTTTACAAGGACTTCTTCAATCTTATTAAGCAGTACAATAAGTGTATCAATATGAATAGGAACTATATTGAAAAATAATGTGAGAAGCTGTTGACAACAGACTCATGAACTTATTTTTGGATTACCTCTCATATTATTCATTAGTAGATTTCATATTATAATATACTTGTACAGATTTGAACTTAACTTTAAATACTGTTCTTTTGATATGTTTTTTCTAAGGATTGACTAATATACAAAAAGTACTTAAAATAAACCATTTATTTAATTTATAGTAACAAAAATTTGATTTATGTATAATGTCTTATTCATTTTATATTGAATAATACATGAAATAATTATCATCTTTTGTTTTTCTGTAATTATAAGTGAACATAACAAAAATACTTTAAAAACAATGCTACAATACTGTAATAATACTGGACTGGATTTTTATTAATAAATTTGTTACACTGTACTTTTTCTATCATAGAATCATTATCAAAATAACTTATATTGTTGAATTAATGTAGTTATTCTATAATTTATAGGATAATGATTTTTAATCACTACTGTACATAAAAATTATTTATTAGACAAGATATATAAGAATTGCATACAACAAATAGATGAATGGCATTCTACAGTTAAAACAAGCAATTTTTTTTTTATAAACAAACTTTTAACACATTGATGGCTGGGCTCATATAGTCCAGGCATCAATGTGTTGGTATAATTTTCATGATTTTAATGGATAGGTTTTCATTTCTTTAGATAGATAAATCATTATTTAATCATAAAATATTAAATTTTTGAACTTTATTTAGCATTATTATGGTCAAATTTAATTGCTGAAAACATAACTCTGTGTCTATGCAGGCTGATATTCAAAATACTTTACAACTGGTATAGTAACAAGGATAGCTTTTTACTCTCATCACATTGTATGTATCATATCAGTTGTTAAAAATTCCACCACTGCCTAGTATCATATATCATACAGCTCTATTTAAAACTACATTTAACAAGTTTCCTGTGCAATTTTCAGATTGGTCCATTCTTACTTTGACACTGCTGTTGTTTCTTACATTTTAAACCAAGTTTTGCCCTCTAGTATCAAAAATTTAATTTTTTATAATTTTTTTCCTAAACAATAATATTTTTAAAATATGTGAAATCTTTATAAAATTGAATTTAATCTGCATTTAATGAATATTTTCTGTTTATTTTATAGTATTTATTACATTCCTAATAAAATATGATTAGTTACAGTTATAATAAAATATTTTAAAATTTTTTAAAATTAGGAAATTTTTCAATTTTTGATGTTACAATATAAAGTAATTGTTGATATTTGCTTTTTGGATAATTAATTACAAATTTATGAATTATAGTAAAAGATTCATTTCTGTTCTATTATGTGAAATAAATCCTTTTGATTTTTAAGAAAAAAAATGAAAACTTATCTTCAATTTTCAAAAAGCAACCAGATTAGTTTATGTAAAACAATAAACATATAAAAACATATTGTAAAATGCCAGTCCATTGCAATGATCTAACAAGGAGAGGACACGGCTGACTACCCAGCGATTTTGATGAAACTGAACTGATGTAATCTAAAACAAAAAATATTGAATACGGGTCCGAGCCTTTGTGCCAATGCGCCTTATAAATAAAAATAGTGGCGTTTAAAATTTAGGTTTCGGCGATCTTAAGAAATAAGAAAGAGAAAGAGAGCGCTTCTAACGCTACGCTCGTAGCATAGTGTGTTCGTGCTGATCCTATAATCTCTAGGTTGTGGCTTCGAGTCCCGTCTCTCTCTGACTTTTTTTTTATTTTAAAAAATAAAAAATAATTAAATTCACATAAAAGAAAATTTTATTTTTATTATATGGAAATTATGTAAACAGTCTCCAGAAATTGCATCTGATGTCGACAGTTACAATGTAACTGAGGATGGTATAATATACATACCGAAAACGTTTTTAATAAAATTGAAGATTTGTTTTAGACTGCTAATTGTGCTCGTTATTTAATAGACTATATTTAATAGAGATTCAAGCAGTTTCTGAAGAGTTTGTTTGGTTTAAACAAAAAAATATATATTACCTGTAATATCATGTTCAAGAAATAAGCCAGCATACTGGTTATGATAATCCTGGCAATGACGTCTCAACCATTTCAAAACATCTGCATTACTCCAAAAGAAAACTGGTTTTGGGCGTGTATGACTTTTTTTCTGGCCATCCTTTTCTCTTCCAGGACTTGATGCTGGCTGAGTAATGAAAAAATAATAAGATATTTTTATTTTTAATATTAATACTTTTCAGAAAATGTTATCTATTATTATTTTATTAATTAGGAAGCATTGTTTTTATTCAAAAAGTATAATCAAGCATAAATTTTGAATGAATATCCTCTATTCTAATATTTGTATAGTTAGTTCTCTGTTTATAAGTTTTTGCTTTCTGAGTTCCTGAATTTATGAGTTCTTTTCTCAAGTATCAAGATGAACAAAATTGAAAATATGAACATTAATTGCAATAAACAAATGCTAAACAGTCATAAATATGATATTTCAACTACATACATAGCTATATAATACAGTACTACTGAGTTCATAGCAGACAACATTGTGTCTACTATGAAATGGGAAAATCAAGATGGCAGACTAGAAGGCAGAAATAACATTTCCCCTCTGATCACCATAGTTAGATAATTAATACAACTTTCATTTCAAGATTATGCCTAAAACAGTACTTCGTCTGTGGGTCATTCCATTTTAAATCAGCCAATGGTGGTCCCTGCATGATTTTTGATTTTGATGAATTTTGGCATGTTGTTTATGTATAATTCTCAAAGGCTCAAAAGTATTATTATTTAGTTTAAAAAAAATTTAATTTCTAAGATATGACAAAGAATATGTATGGAGACAGACTAAAATTTGTATATTTTGTATATTTTTTGACTTTTTATAATCGCCTGTAGTTTTTTATGTGATTAGCACGAGAAGTGGAATAGGTATCAGTTAAAAGCATATAAAATGAGGTTTTCAACCTTGTATATTTTGTTTAAAAATTCTAGGATTAACTAGTGTTTTGACATTCCAAACTCTGAAGAGGAAGATTGCATTTTTTCATAAATTAAGAGTTTTTACACTAACACAGAGATAACAAAGTTTTTTCTCAATCTCTCATTACCCAAACATAAGTAGATTTACAATAAAAATTATAAACCTTATTCTTTTATTCCTTCATATTAAAAAAAATGGTCAAACCTGGTTTAAAATTTACCAACTTTGAAGATAAAAATTTCTTTGTGGGATTGCCGCCAAAAAACTGAAAATTTTGTGGTTTATACTACATTTAATACAGATTGAAATAATAACAAATTTGAGTTTGGCTTTTCCTACATTTAATATAGATTGGAATAATAACAAATTCAAGTTAGGTTTTTCTTCCATTTTTATGGGAGATGTAATCAAACTCAAGGGAAAATGCAATTAATATTCCATATTAATATCATAAGAAATCCCAGTTTGAGTAAAACATATCTGGCAGATATTTTTAATTCATACCACCTTCGAAGTTAGGTAACTCTTTCTTATGATTAAATAAATTTTGAGCTACTTTTTATTACTTTTTGCTAATTTTCTGTTCAAAATATCTGGCAACTTAGCAGAAGAGTCCATTGTTGTTCAAACTATCTGGCAACACTTTACATAGCAACAATGAACCTTCTGCTAAGTTGCCAGACTATGCTTTTTTTTTTCAGAAAACAGAGAACTATGCTGAATATTTTCAAAGACAAACATAGATCCTCTCTATATTCAAAAATTGCATTGCATCCATTGATCTGGTTGTCCATACATCATATAACCAAACCAATGAATGGACATAGAAAAAATAATATTTATAATTAATCCTAAATGACTGATTAAATGTTTTCTTTGCAAACCCCAAAAATTTTGTAATCGCTGATCAAATTTTGATCATATTTGACACAGCAATATCTAAAATTTGAACCAATTGCCAAATTTTCAGGAACTTAGTTTTATATTCTGAGAAATTATGCCTACTGTAAATATATACACATTGTTTTTATTATTATAAATAATGAAAATTGCAAGATAAAAATAAATTCAAAATAATTATTTTTATAAAATGAGAAATGATATAGAAAAAATTTTATGATATACAATAAAATTGGACTGTAACATTTTATGCTGAAAGAAATTCAAGAAGAAAAATATAATAATTATAAGTGCTACTCAAGTTACAAATATTTAGTTACATACTTATACACACATGAATATGTTATTTCATTTTAAAATTTTTACAAAATTTTAAAAACTCAAGAATTTTAAACATTACAATAGCAAAATATTCTAGTAACAAGTATAATGCTGTTTGTTGGCTAAACAGTTATTTTACATTATAGCATTATTTCAAAATAGTAGAGGTTATTCTCAAAATCCCTCACATTATAGTTGAAACTTTTCATTCAAATCTCTGAAATAAGAAACTTCTATTTGAATTAATTATGACTTATTACAGTATATGTAGTAATTTTCAGAACTTCTGAATAGATTCCTAATAACAAACAAACCTTATGAATAAATTAAGTATAAATTTAAAATCCTTTTAGTTTTAATTGTTTTTTTACTAAAACAATTAGTTTAGTTTAAAAGGTCAATTAGTTTAAAGGTATAAATTAAATTTTTTTTCATTTTCACAAGTTTAGTTATATAATAACTTATTATATATAATTATATATATTATTAATTATAACTTTCAGATATTTAACTACCATCAAGATCAATTGAAATATTAGAGTGAAATGACAAAAAAGCATATAATACTAACCTTGTTTCTGTTAGTCATGTTCTCTTCAGGTTTATTGGTGCCAGAAGACTCTTTTTGTACTCTTTGGGAATTATCTGCCATTATCCATTATCATTTTATTTTGACTATAGTAAACAATAATTTAACTTTCATTTTAGATATTAATATAGTAAAAATATCTTTAACTTGCAAAATTTATAAACTTTTTGTCAGATTGAATCTCATAATTTACTATGTTACAAATTGAAATATCAAAGTATGACTAATGAAAAGTACTTCAATTTTGAAATACTATATAAGAGGCCTTGAATATTTTGATCACTCTTTGATGGAATGAATTAAAAAGATTGTTTCTTGAGGCAAGAAGACAACCTATATACAAGTAAGTTGGCAAATTAGTTGCTGATTTAGTAAAAAAATTTGTACTTTAAGCTGTAACAGTTTAGATACCAATTCATGGATGATATATGGGCAATATAATACAAAGTAAGTACAAATTTGTGAAATTATACTTTAATATATTGTATTAGATTTTTGGTAAACAATATAAATGCAGAACAATTAAAATAATGTGACAAGTAGATGATACTGAATTATATAAAAATGAATCCCTTGTGGCTGGAAAAATTCACCTTTGTTTATTTGTATGTTACAAGAGACAAGGTAAAGGAGGCTCTTTTCTCCATTAGTATTCTGCCACACTTCTGGAGAGATCTTTTCCCTATTTTCTCATGCTTTCCTATACTTATCTCTTTCAATAAATGTAATAAGTGTAAATGTATAAAAATGGAAAATAATAAAAAAAATTAAAAGAAAACATTTTTGGAATTAATATTCTTTAATACTGTGTCTACAACAGTAGTTCTAAACTAGTGTTCCACACTCATCGAAAGTGTTCCATAAAATTTTGAAATACATATATTGTGTATATATAGTAAAGCTAACTTATAATTTTTAATAAAATATAGCATATCTTAAGAACTGGCATACATATTTTCATTCTTAGTTTGAAGATAGAATTGCTTTATATAAGCATTATTGATTTTGATGTTCTGAAAAAACTTTTTATAATTAAGTGTTCCACAACTCCAAAAAGATTAAGAGCCACTGGTCTACAATATTGTTTCCATCTTTTTCCTCTCAAATATGTTCGCTTAATAATTAACTGCTTAAGTGTCTTTAGTCCTCTCAAATATTTTGTGAAGTAAACAAAGCTGATTTTTTTCAAATTACTAGTTTGATTAATTCAATCAAAATAGTACAAAGCTTAAAATATTCCTAATGAAATTCAGAATCCAATGAAGGTTAAAAAGAATTTACTTTAAGCAATCAGATGTATTGTAATACAGATTCCATCATCATCTAGCAGCAGTAAAATGATAGGCTAAAACATTTCAAACTAACACACAATAACAAGCTTAAATATTGAATCAAAAAATTTTTATTAAAGAGGACATCATCAATAAAAAAAAAATATGGATAACTTACCAACAGCCTGGGAGTTCCTCATTAAATATTTAAAAAGCTAGACTATATGCATTGTATATGCATGTTGTCATGATTGGTATATATGTAATTTTATTTGTGTTATGTATATGTCACTTGATATAATTTTTGTACTTTTGTTAATGTTTATTTCTTATGCCTTGATTGTGTAATGGTTCCTTTTAATTGTGTCACAATGTCTCATGGGCATTAAGCTGCTGTCAATGAGTCGGTATGAACATGTATTTATTTTTCATGTAGTCAGGGAGGAAAGGTAGTGTTATTTATCATGGTGTGGGTGGAGATTAGGGGCAATCATGCATTGGAAATAAGTAATTATGCATTTTTTTCATTACACACTTCTGGCATATTACAAAAGTGTTATGATGAGATAAGAGTATTCATATTTTCATGCATCCAGCTTTCATGTACTGATGTTGATAATGTTATAAATAGGGATTGTTTCCCGGGATCCTGGAATCCCTGTTGATTTTGGCTGCGGGATTTATCCTGGGAAATTTTCTTTATCGCAATCTGAATTACTAGCTTCAATAATCAATACTTACAGTCTTACATAATGTACATACATTATATATTGCAGCGTTCAAGGAAACTCGAGTAATTAGGTTAATGAAAATTGTTTAAATAATTTGGAACATTTGAAATTTGCATGGTAACTCATCTTGAGTTCGCTTTTTCTGAATCATTGCAATCTGATTCATCACATTCCAACTGCAAAGAAAAGGGTGATACAGAAAGCGAAAGACAGCAGAATGAGCAGACCCTTGGTGAAAAATTGGCATTTCAAATCAAAAAACAAACTGAATGTGTTTCTAAAGACCCTCAAAATGAAGCTGAAGGTCAATCATTTGCAAAGAATATATCCAAGAAGTTCGAAATCTTTGAGGCAACTGGAAAAAACAAAAAATATAATAAAATTAATGGACACTCTCGAATCTATAACACCAACAAGCTGAAAGATCCTTTTCGGCTGCAGGACTATTTATAACCAAACTTAGAATTAGACTCAGCAATAAAAGTGTAAATTGGCTGTGTTTCTTAAGTTCATATTAAATGTCAATTGCCAAATCAGTCTCAAAATAAACTAAAGTTAAATAAATTTTTTAACAATGAAATCACAATTCAGTACTCACTAATCTGTCATGGTTTAAAAAGAAAATGTTAATTTTCTGAAAAGTAAATTTTGATTTCATTTCAATCTGTAATTTATCCATATACATATGAATAGATAAAATGCTGTGAAATATTCAGTTTTAATTTCATCTACAAAATTCTTGGAAAATCCCGGGATCATGGGAAAAGAACATTTTTTATCCCGTAATCCCGGGATTATCAAAATCCGGGAAAAAGATAATCCCTAGTTATATATGCCTTTGCTTAGAGTAATAGTTCTCAACTTTCTTCTGCTCCATTCCCCCTTTACAACTTAGTTCAGAATATAATTCCCCCTTCCCAAAATAGTCTAACTCAAAAGGTGTATTTTGCATTCTATTCTTATCTAAACAGGAAAACCTATGCTGGTGGCCAACCTGCAAGCTTTGGCCACCTTAATATCCACCCAAGCATATTGCGGGATTTTTAAACTGCGTAAAATGGCCATATGTATTCTGTGGCCATGGCCAGTAATATTTAATTTCAGCACTTTGTGTGCAACATCTACTAAGTGTCCAGCAAATCATGTTTTGATCAGAAATGCCAGATGGGGTTTAGATCAGGGCTGTCCAATAGGCGGCCCGCCAAACCATTTTGTGCGGCCCACGAGGCTTTCACAATTTATAATATAATACTACTTTTTAATATTTTTTCTCTTTTATTTATATTGGGGCATTTTAAATTTATTATTTTATAACTAAAATCAAAAATTTAAGAAATAATTAAAATATAACATACATTTTGCATAATTTTTTTATTAATTTAATCTGAAATTTTTACATATTTTCTTTTTATTTCTATAACATGAGATTTCAGAAACCAGTTTATAATATATACATAACATTGCATCTCATTGACATAATCTCAAAAACAGAACAATTAATCAGTTAATTATAATAGAACCAAATTTATTAACTCAATGATAAAACTCAAGGTACTTTTAGATATTACCTTCTCTTACTGTTGCATCTCATTGACATAATCTCAAAAACAGAACAATTAATCAGTCAATTATAATTCAACCAAATTTATTAACTCAATGATAAAACTCAAGGTACTTTTAGATATTACCTTCTCTTCACAAGCAATATAATTTATGCATATCAGAATTCAGATAGTTCTTGATTTATGATGAGGTTTGGTTTGGACCCTGCCATCATAAGCAGAAGTGATTGTAAGTTAGAAATGCCGAAAATTTATGGATTACCATTATTAATATTTATTATTACATTATTTTATCATATTAACAAACAGAAAAATATTTTAAACACACATCATAAGTTGGACACTTGCTGTATTTATATATAATAATTTAAATTATGTTTTAAAATTTGCAAAATAAAAATAAAATATGATCTTTTCAGCTATGATTTTTGTCAGCATCTATCAACATGTTATAGTAAGAGATTAATCAAAATGATTAATTTATTATTATTTTTTATTTTAATTTAAAGTTAATATAAAGTTTAATAACTTCAGTATCTTTGCACTTTATATTGATATTGCATTTTTGAAATTTCCTAGCTAAAATGGTAACAGATCAAACTATAGCACTCACTAGCAGTCCAAATAATTTTATTCACTTAAACTTTTTTCAGAGTAACGCTTTCAGCTAAGTTATAGCCATCTTCAACTCTCATATTGCTTAGTTTCTAAAATTAGATATATTATAGAACATCCGAGGTGCATTCCACTCACTAGCAGTCCAAATAATTTTATTCACTTAAACTTTTTTCAGAGTGCATTCATGGAATGCACCTCGGATGTTCTATAACTTATCTAATTTTAGAAACTAAGCAATATGAGAGTTGAAGATGGCTATAACCTAGCCGAAAGCATTACTCTGAAAAAAGTTTAAGTAAATAAAATTATTTGGACTGCTAGTGAGTGTTATAGTTTGATAAATTACCATTGTATTACCTCGGAAAGCAGTATATTTTTGTTTTTAGTTCCTAGCTAAAGTACTTTGAAGTTGCCTATCTATTGCATTATTATAATGTTATACTTAAAGCCTTTAAATTACTTACTTTTTAACACACTAATGCCTACCTGGGGTGAACATGATCAAATTTAGGTTATTGTAACAGATCAGCATTTTATGATTTTTTCAATCTATTTGTTATTTTATATAAACTAATCTGGTTACTTTTTGATTGAAGAAAAGTTTTTGGTTTTTTCTTTAAAAATCAAGAATATTTATTTCATATAAATGCACAGAAACAAATCTTGTACTATATTTTATCAATCTATACTTAATTAATGAAAAAGTAAACATCAGTGGTTACTTTATACTGCAACAGCAAAAAGTAAAGAATTCCATAATATTTAAAATTTTTAAATATTTTATTATAACTGTAAGTAATCATATTTTACTAAGAATGTAATAAATCCTATATATTTTTCATTGAATGCAGACTAAATTAAATTTTATAAAGATTGCATGCATTTTGAACTATTGTATTGTTAATTATTGTTTAGAAAACAATTATAAAAAGCTTTAATTTTTTATTTTAGAGAGTGAAACTTGCATTAAATTATAAAAAACACTGACAGCACCATATATAAGGATACTATTTTCAAAATTGCATGGGAAACTTGATGAATAGTTTTAAACAAAATCATATGATATTAAGTGCTGTGCACAAATGTGTTAAATTTCTTGTTGTGACTTCAATATACAGATAGTCCCAATCATAAGTCAGTACAGTCAAAGTCATAAATATCCAATGGATTTCTCATTACTAATGTTTACTAGAACACTATACATTAGCTAAATATAATAAACAAAATACAAACACAAAACTATAAGAATCAGAAACAAAAACAGATGCTTTCTATATATATCATACCTTTGGATCAGGGAATCTTTAACTCAAATCCATGGAATTGCATTGACTAATTACAGAATTTATCAATGACATCAATATTGTAAGTACAAGTTGTCATAAGTCAAGAGTCAAAGATCAGCTGGAAGATGCTACTCGAAGAAGAATATAGGAAGTATTCCTCTTCAAGTTGCAGATTCCAGTTGAATAGTAGGGTTGTATATATTCCTGTTTCTTGTTTTTTTATTATTAGTGATCTTTATTACTAAATAATAAAACTTCATTTACAGGCTAACTTTACTTTTGTGTTTTTGTCACATTTCTTACAACATTCATAGATATAATAAATGGGTACTGAGATAAAATGTCACATGTCAATTTTGTTCTTGACATTGTTGGATAATAATATGCAACTGCTCTTGCCAATCTAATTTATTTAATACATGCAGAATATAAGGCAAGTTTTTTTATATATGTTACACCCAAACACCAAAATTGCATGACTGAAAAAAACAGCCATAATACATTGTGGCCAAATGACCAAACACCAATGATCAACATTATTTCGCTTTGTGGCCATTGTGAGATAACAACAATGCATTGTGGGCAATTTTGTTAAATTAAGTGTTTTGAAACATTCTGAAACAGATCAGGGCATGTGTTTGTAATAGTAAACTATGGAAAGCCTCAGGACTGTCCTCTGGATCCCAACAAGGTTTCATCATGTGCCACTGCATAGGTTATTGTAACACTAATAAGTCCAAGTGTCGATATCAAAACATTCTGTGCAGTTCAAAATGTCATAGTAACAGTGCTTGTAAGAATAAATGAACAGTATCTATAGAACTAAAAATAAACAGAAAAAAATGTTTATGGGAAGGGATTTTCAAACAATGTCTATTTACAAAATTATTTTAATTTGCAATTTTTAATTTGATTGTTAGTTTTTAATTTAACGAAAGAATGAGAAACAATTCTTCCTTTATTTATCCAGAACCTTCTTGAGTTTAAATTATATAAATTTATTAGGATATTATTTTTATTGAATCTTTCTTTTTAATCAGTTAATATAATTTTTAAGAACTGAATTTATAAAAGTTTAGTTAATTATTCCAAAATGCATTTATTTTAAAATAGAGAGACTAAGTAATGTTTATGGGAAGGGATTTTCAAACAATGTCTATTTACAAAATTATTTTAATTTGCAATTTTTAATTTGATTGTTAGTTTTTAATTTAACGAAAGAATGAGAAACAATTCTTCCTTTATTTATCCAGAACCTTCTTGAGTTTAAATTATATAAATTTATTAGGATATTATTTTTATTGAATCTTTCTTTTTAATCAGTTAATATAATTTTTAAGAACTGAATTTATAAAAGTTTAGTTAATTATTCCAAAATGCATTTATTTTAAAATAGAGAGACTAAGTAGAATACATATTTAACCATTTCTTGTAGAAAATAAGATAACGTAAATGGAAAAAATAGGCAAATTTATTATTTAAATTTAACCTTAGCTGCATATGCAGAAGCAATCATTTTTAGTGTTATTCTGGAGACTAAGTAGAATACATATTTATCCATTTCTTGTAGAAAATAAGATAACGTGAATGGAAAAAATAGGCAAATTTATTACTTAAATTTAACCTTAGCTGCATATGCAGAAGCAATCATTTTTAGTGTTATACTTAGAACTATGTAGAATAGGAATAATATATGATATTCTAAAATTTCCTGCACTGAATTCCAAGAAGTCCAAATTATATAAATTATAAAAGTGCTACTATGTTAATTCATTTTCAGGAATCAAATATCAAAGGATAGCCTTTGATTCAGATGTAAATCTTAGCTGATAAACTACAAGAAAACAAACATTTTTTAAATGTTTTAATAAAATTCATGTTCTTTATTAGATATTAGAGAATATGAAAATCAATAACCACAACAATGCATTGTTGCCAGTTCTAAACGACCTAACCAAATGCAAAAAAATTGTGTTCTTGTTGAAATCTTTTAAAATTTTTAAGAAAAAATTTCACTTTTGGAAATACTTCATTTATGATTTAAAAAACAAAAATATTATAAAAATACATATAATTGAAGCCCCATGTCCAAATGTCCAAAATGTCGCTCCTTTTTTGTGAATTAGTTGCCATCGCTGATAGACCGCTAAACAGTCAAAATTCCATTACCAGTAAGAGAATTCTGCTACTTTTAGTAATACAAGCATACTACTACAAATACATGCCCTGATCTATTTCAGAATGGTCTGCAGTCATTTCAAAATGCTCAGAAGGTATATTGGTTTTGACAGAGTTGCCCACAATGCATTGTGGTTACCTCATCATGACCATAAAGCAAAATAATGTTGAGCATCAGTATTTGGTAATTTGGAACTGGCCACAATGCAATGTGGCTGTTTTTTTGGTCATTGTGCAATTCCGGTGTTTAGGCATAACATATACAATAAATGTGCGATGTAATATGACAATTAAGAATGAGATATACAATTATATACAGAGTGGTTATAAAATAACTGACCTTACTCACAGCTCAGTGGAGTGGATTCTAATCAACATATGACACCAAAACCTGGTGTATATGCTAATTGACTATGGAATTGCAATTTTCAATGAAAAATAAAATAGTTCAAATTTTCATCTCCAGGTAAAAAAAATATGGCACTTTATGGATGAAAAAACATTCAGAAATGCAGCATTACAATAATAAGACTTTATTATTCAAAAACTAATTACAAAACTTCAATATACGCTCTATCTAAATCAATTACATGCTGGATTTGTAACACTATTTGATCAATGGTCACTCGAAGCATTTCCTGTGGAATGTCTGTGACAATTTGATTTATGCTTGCCTTCAAGTCAGTCACACATCATATTCCTCTATGACAGACTTAATCTGTGAGGCCCGCGAGCCCGCGAAGCCTGCTAAATTAGAAACAAGCGGTCTCCGACAGGTGGATAGCCTATGAGCTGACAATTAAGAATGAGATATACAATTATATACAGAGTGGTTATAAAATAACTGACCTTACTCACAGCTCAGTGGAGTGGATTCTAATCAACATATGACACCAAAACCTGGTGTATATGCTAATTGACTATGGAATTGCAATTTTCAATGAAAAATAAAATAGTTCAAATTTTCATCTCCAGGTAAAAAAAATATGGCACTTTATGGATGAAAAAACATTCAGAAATGCAGCATTACAATAATAAGACTTTATTATTCAAAAACTAATTACAAAACTTCAATATACGCTCTATCTAAATCAATTACATGCTGGATTTGTAACACTATTTGATCAATGGTCACTCGAAGCATTTCCTGTGGAATGTCTGTGACAATTTGATTTATGCTTGCCTTCAAGTCAGTCACACATCATATTCCTCTATGACAGACTTAATCTTTCAAATATCCCCACAGCCAGAAATCACAGGGATTCAAGTCTAAAGATTCTAAAGGAATTCTAAAAAAATCTGCCGATTCAAGCAATCATTGATCATGCAGTATTATATATCCAGCATGTAACTGATTTAGATGGAGCACATATTGAAGTTTAGTAATGGGTTTTTGAATAATAAAGTTTTATTATTATAATGCTGCATTTCTGAATGTATTTTACATCCATAAAGTGCCATATTTTTTCTCTGATGGTGAAAATCTGAATTATTTTATTTTTTATTGGGGATTGTGATTCCAATGAAAAATAAAATAGTGAACTTGGTATACATGCTAATTAGATCATTGGAATGATCTAATTAGCATATACACCAGATTTTAGTATCTGATGTTAATTAGAACCTGATTCAATGAGCTGTGTGTAAGTTTGGTTATTTGTAACCATCATATTTATAAAACATATTTATAGTCCAATCCTAATACATGCATAGTCTGAAAATCTATTTGATTAAAACAGTAACATTTGAAAAATTTTAAGAAAAAATCATTTTCTAAAAAATTTCATTTATGCACTGCATAGGATTTATCAAGAAAACTGAGAAGAGGACAAGTATTTTCTATTTTGGTAAAATGCATGGTTATTCAAAAAAATATTCATTCAATAATAGGAATGTATTAAACAAATTAAATAGGCAAAAACAATTTCATAGTTTTATCTAACAATGCCAAGAATAAAATTATGATATGCAATAATTTATCTCAATAATCTCTTTATTACATATTATGAATGTCAAAGTGGCAAAAAAAAAAAAAAATGCAAAAGTGCAGATAGCTTACAAATAGTTTTACTGTATTTAGTGCATTATGTATTAATAAAGATCACTATAATAAAGAACAAAACATGAATTTATATGGTCCCAATATTCAATTTGGATCCTCAATGTGAAAAAAGAATACAGGTATCCCTCCTATAACATGGCTTCTTATAACATGGTTTCATTCTAACATGATGTGAAAATTGCAAAAACCCTCATATAACACAGTACTTCTAAAAACACAGTTTTTACTTAACACATTTAAAAAAGTATGTTTACTCTCCTACAATATAAAACATTTCAAAATTTTTGTAAATCCATACTAGAAGGACACAATACACATACAAAATGCAATCATTGGGAAATACTTTGCTAAAATTAGTCATAAATGCAATTTTGCTAGTTTGTCATGAAAGGAATGATATGCAATCTATTTTTAATTTCAAATCGAAATTGAATTAATTGGCATAGCAATAATTGAGTATTTTGTGTTTCAAACATTCAGTTCTTGAGTAGTAGTAGTAGTAGTAGTAGTAGTAGTAGTAGTAGTAGTAGTAGGTAGTAGTAGTAGTAGGTAGTAGTAGTAGTAGGTAGTAGTGGTAGTAGGTAGTAGTAGTAGTAGGTAGTAGTAGTAGTAGGTAGTAGTGGTAGTAGGTAGTAGTAGTAGTAGTAGTAGGTAGTAGTAGTAGTAGTAGGTATTAGTAGTAGCAGGTAGTAGTAGTAGGTAGTAGTAGTAGGTAGTAGTAGATAAAAGGGAGGAGCCTACACAGCCCAAGCACTGTGACCAGCAATGGTCTACTGTGCACCCCCAATCAGATCATCCCAGAAGTCCCGTCTTTAAAACAAAAAATGACAGTATTTTCCTCAATGGGACAACAGGCAAGATCCTCCAGAACGAAAAATACATCCCCAAAAGATCACACCTAAGCCACGAAAGGGCCACACATCAAAAGATCACATCTAAGCCAAGAAAGGGCCGCACATTCACATAAGATGTGAAGAGGAGTTTCCTCCTCATCCTGACATCTCCTACAAATAGAATTATCAACAAGCCCAATCAAGTGAAGATGTCTTCTAAGATGACAGTGCCCAATCCTAAGTTCATATTTATTCAGTGAAAGCAACTTTTTAGTTCATTAAGCAGAGCAACCCAAAATGAGAGCCTTTACCTGCCTAAGACCAGAAATAGACCTCCAGGAAATGAGATGCTGGGCTGCCAACCAGTCCTTGATGACCCACCCAAAAGCATCATATCTGATGCCCAGGGCAGGCTCAGGTCCAATAAAGGGACGAGAAGCCCCTTCGTTGGCAAGCCCATCAGCAACCTCATTGCCCTCAATCCCCTTGTGGCCTGGTACCCAAACAAGCTGCCCCCTGTTCTTAGTAGCTAGTTCCTCAATGAGAAGACGACATTCCCAAACAAGCTTAGAAACAAAGATGGAACTATTAAGCGTTTTAAGAGCAGCCTGATTATCAGATAGGATATAAATATGCTTACAAGCATAACCCCTATCAAGATTAATTCTAACACATGCAGAAATAGCAAAAATTTCTGCCTGAAAGACAGTGGCAAACCGCTAAAGGAATATGAATAAAACATCTGCATCCCCTTGCAGTAAACCCCCATCCCAACCTCAGTAGTGGTTTTAGAAACATCCTTATACCAGACCAAACCATCCTTGATACTGCACCCAAATCTCCCTCCCCAGCTCTCCAAAACAACAAAACAACAGTGGAAAAACAACAGTGAAGGGCCAGAAGAAGTTAAATCTAGGTACCATGTAAGATTATAAACTCTTGATACTGCACCCAAATCTCCCTCCACAGCTCTCCAAACTGGGAAAAACAACAGTGAAGGGCCAGAAGAAGTTAAATTTAGGCACCATGTAAGATTATAAATTTTGTAAAGAGAGCAAAAGATACACAAACTTTAAATGCATAAAAAATTCAGAAAGTGAAATTGTTAAAAAAAAACCGTTCTCATTTTAATTGAACAGCGATAAGGAAAAGTATACAGCCTATATAATATTAATTTAAAATTATTAAATTAATATTATATAGGCTGCATACTTTTTTCTTTCCTTTTGTTTTACATATATTGTTTTTTTAAGGTCTTACATATATATTAAAAGTCAAGTTGACCAAACCTTCTCGTTTTAACTGACCAGCGATAAGGAAGATATAATTATTAAATGAATGTTATATAGGATGCGTACTTTTTTCATTCCTTTTGTTTAACGTATATTGTTATTTTCGGGTCTAAAGTATATATTTTTTCTTTCTTTATGTTTCGTGTCATTAATATTCTTAGTAGAAATTGAATTTCTTATGTGGAATTAAAGAAGTTATTTGTTTTTAATTGATTTTGGAACGTAACTCTCCTTTTTCTATTTGCTCAGGTCTCATATAACACGGTTTCACACAACACGGCGTTTTTCAGGAACCTATCTACCATGTTATAGGAAGGATACCTGTATTTTCTTTAAAGTATTGAAGAGATTTTTTAAGAATTAAAAACTATTTCTTAATATGATGCATTAGAATAGTTTAATACTTAATTATTAATTTATTTCAATATATTTCATTATTGTTATTTTTTTTATCAGTTCAATGTAAGACATTGAACTGATAAAAAAAATCTTTGTAGATTTGCCTACAAAGATGCCTAATTTAATTATATTTACATTATACGTTGCCTAAATCCAAGAATTATGTGCTTATTATAATAGTTTACAAAGGAAAAATTGATTCGAAAGACAAAAATATTCCATAAACTTAACGAACTACTATATAGTACTCGATAGATATAAGTTTATTTGAAAATGCTGATAATACAATATTGATAAAAATATTTTCTCATTAGTTCACTTATCGGGATTCGATGATACATCATCTACCAGTTATCCAAAAAAATAATTTCGTGATTATTATTTGGAAAACTAGGCATGAAGTGAATGGTATATAATATCGGGATTCGATGATATATCATCTACCAGTTATCGAAAAAAATAATTTCGTGATTATTATTTGGAAAACTAGGCATGAAGTGAATGGTATATAAGTCAGGTCGTTAAATAAAGTTTTTCGACGATTATTTACTTTTAATGATAACTCAACAGATCTAATATAAGCTTAGTTTACTTCTCTATAAATCTCTTCATGATAACAATGTTTTTATTGGTAAAAGTTTCATGTTTGAACAAAATTCCAATAAAAGAACGTGTATTAGTTTTTTTAAAATTTTATCGAAAGAAAAACCGATTTGAAGTAAAAAGAGACCATAAATATAAATATATATCTTAGCAGCAATGCTTAATTATTTTATTCATTCAAAATTCATCGTAAAAATTCAATGATTATGTAAACAGTCATTAACACAAGCGATATTCAATGACTTGTTTCATAAAAATGAAGCGTTTCTTAGGAAATTATCAATTCATCAGATGACAATGTGATATTTCGATGAAATATTTAGAACAATACACTCGTCAATTATTATTCATAGTGTTGAAATGTTGAATGTTAAACGAATTCTTAAGCAATTATTTCCGAAAGCATTGTTAAACTGGGCGTTAAGCTTTCGATGGAACCTTGACATGCCAATTATTTTTAAGTGCGTTGCATATATAGTCTGTTAAGAAAGAAATCTAGGTTATTAACTTATCAAGCAATTTTTATTTATAAAAAGTGTTAAAACACATCTTGAAATAGATTGCGATATTTATGCAATATAACTGAAATGGTTGCAGTTTATAATTCCAGCTAACAACCAAACAAATTCAATATGTTTCGGAAAGACCTAAAAATAATTTGAAAATATATATGATGTAGGAAACTTGTATGTCTTGATTTTAAATGTTACGCAGATGTACCGAAACCAAAATCATGTTATCTTTAGTATAATTCTCATTATAATTCGTTCTGAATGAGTATTATAACGTAAGTTATTATAGTGCTGCATATCTGAAAAAATAAAAATAAATGAAATGTATAATAAATCACTAAAAATCATTCAATAAATTTTAAATTTATAAAATGTTTTTGTAATCACTTACAGATACAAAAAGGGGAAGATCAATTTCGAAATATTTTGATGCAGTTACTTTCGGTTTTGTTAAACTGCATATGGTTAGAAATGAAATTATCTGGAATTAAAAAAATTAATTTCAAAATTTGACTTAAACATAATGCGTCACTCGATGATGATATTATTTATATAACAGCCTTCTAAATTCATATTTAAAATATGCATTCCATAGGCTGAAGAACAGCTTATTATATCTATCATTATTTTTAAGTACGTATTTCAATAAATTGTATATTATATTAATCATTTAATTAATCTATTGAATTATTATTTATATTTTAAACTAAGAATATGATTTATTATAAAATGAAAATTCGTACTTCGTTTTGAGAATGCAGAGTTTGACCCTTCAAATTGAAATCACTCAATTCCGTACTTATTCCACATACCTATATAAATACATAAATAAATATTTTAAAATTTTATATATTATTTGAAGCATTTATAAATAAAATATTATTACAATTAATTGTAAAAATAATAATAGTGATTACTTATTTAAAAATTTGAATATTTTAGAAAGTTCCAGAATTTATTAAATAGAATTTGCCTTTTATGTGATATATGTTTTGTGTATGTTTACATATGCACAAAACATATATCACACTAAAAATAATTAATTAAATGTTTGGCCGTGACTCAGAGTCGTGACCGAAACTGTGATTTGTCGAAAAAAGATCGGTTGTTTGAGTCATGTGGCAGCATCACGAGGATAAGTAAAATATTCATACACATTAACATCGGCAATATTGAACGAATGACCAGAAATGCTCTGGAGCTGAATCATGGCCGTCTCAGAGTCACAACTATTCTAAATCGAACGACACTGGTCATTTTAATGAATAGGTTAAGTCATTGCCTACATAATTCAGATTCGTTGCGTACGTTTATATAAATGCATCCCAAGTATTTAAAAGATTAGACATCAAATTAGAGAAATGATTAAGTACAGTGGTGGCCAATATTGTGGACACTTTTTGAAAATTTCGTGTTTTGCAACTTTGCATGCACAGATTACTAATACAGATGGGACACTTCCTATACTTTCAATGGTAACTTTTCAAAAATACAGGTGCTAAATTTCCAGACATAGAATTGGCGAAAAGTGACATTTGAGTTTCTTGTAAGGATCGACTATTATTTGAAGTTTGTATCGGAGGTGGAGGTAGTAGAATTTAAATAGTATTTAAAGTTCTTTTCTTTGTGAATAATTGTTGTTGAGATTTGAGTTAGATTAAACAAGTTTTATTGATTAATTGTTGTTGCTTTATTATAGTTTCAATAAAGCATTTATTAACATTTTGTAAGTGTTTTTGAGTCTAATAAATTTATATTTTCTTTTAATCTAACTTTTTTGAGTATTCTCTTCAATTTATTAGTGTAAGTTCTAACTTAGTTTTTTCTTCCTTTTTTACTGCTGCAGTTAATTTGTTACTTTCAGTGTAAGTTTCGTCAGTTAGACGTTACGTTGTTGTTAGATTGTTTTATAATCTAATCTAACTTTTTTGAGTATTCTCTTCAATTTATTAGTGTAATTTCTAACATCGTTTTTTGTTCTTTTTACTGCTAGCACTTAATTCGTTACTTTCAGTGTAAGTTTCGTCAGTTAGACGTTACGTTGTTGTTAGATTGTTTTATAATTACTTAGTATTAAGTTAGAACTTAGAAAAAAAAACCCGAGTCCAGGCCGAACTCTGGATGCAGGAAACTTAGCTTAAGACCTGAGCTCAGGCCAAACTCTGGATTGCAGAGTCTTTTAGTTTAAGACCTGAGCTCAGGCTGAACTCTGGATTGCAGAGTCGTTAAAACCTGAGCTCAGGCCGAACTCTGGATTGCAGAGTCATTAGAACCATTAGGTTTAGTTGTAATTAATAGTATTGAAATTCGTTAGAATTAGCCCGTTAAGCTTAGTGGTACTTAGTAGTATTGACATTCGTTCTAATCCGCGTAAAAGACCTGAGCTCAGGCAGAACTCTGGAATTTGCAGAGTCGCTAGCTTTTAGCTGATAAGTAGATAGTATTGCATCCATCCTAATCCGCGGTCAGGTTTAGTTGTATAATAATATTGATATTCGTTAAAATTCGTGACTTTTCTGAGCTCAGGCCGAACTCTGGATTGCAGAGTCGCTAGAACCGTTAGGTTAATTATAGTTGGAATTATTGCATTCGTGTTCTAAACCACGACTTTGCAAGACAACACATGCAACCAGAACTTCACAGCTAATAGACAAATTCATGAAAAAGTGTTAAATGAAATGACAAAAATACATTAGTGCATTTATAATTATAAATGGAATAAATACCAAAAACAATTAAAGTTAAAATTCAAATGCCATCATATTCTTCATAATTCAATATATCATATATACAAGCACAGAAGTAGGTAGAATAATTATTTAATACAAATATAAGTTCAAAACCGTAGCACTTTTGATTTTACAAAGTTGTCATCAGCAGTAACACAAGTTAAAACATCACAAAACTATAAAAGAACATGGTTATGATTATCATAATTAGTATAATAAACATGGTATGGTAGCTTTACTTGGAATTCTCTCCATGTGGAAGCACCAATCACACAACACATTTTTTCATTGTCAAAATTCTAAACTGTATAACACAGCTCCAGTGATTTTGTCATTTTTTTTAAACTAAATTTTAAACATTTTTTTCTTTGTACTGTTTTTTGTACAGTTCTCGTCATTCTGTACTTCTCAATGGGTTGGGCAATGATCTAATATGTGTGTTAGTTCTGGAGGAGTTGGTCCCAATGTGTCGTAAGTGTTGTGCGATTGCTGCTTCCACATGAAGGAGACTCCAATTAAAGCTACCATACCATATTTATTATACTAATTATGATAATCATAACCGTGTCTTATGTGGTAGTTGTTGATTAGGACATATTAAAGAACATAAAATGCTAACAGAACAGTACTTAAAATTTAAAAAAACAAAGAACATATATTAGTTGTAACTATGGTAACAGAATAAATTTTACTTAAATATCAATATAAGTATAGTAACTCCACTCAATGGAGGTTTTGAGTATCACTATGGTCAATTGACACTTCAACAATATCGCTTAAGCCTAATATCAGTTTCGATTCACATCACCTAAACTACATCAAAGTCAGTTGTAGTCTTAAGTAAGTGACTTAAAAGGCAGGCTCACATTCAAGCTCATTTACATAAGTCTATAAGACAATTTTTATTTTTCTGCTGACAAAATATTACTAACAATCAAATCATTCATCTTTATAAATATAATGTTAATTTATAATAACTGTTATATTTATAATTTCATCAAAAAGAGAGAATTCTTTAACTCTATTACAAAATCCTAATTCAGCAGTGACTTTATTAAGATTGGATGATGTCATGACATACATTCTCAAAGCTGAAATCATTTTGTTTGTTACCATCTTTTTGAAAAGATTAAGAAAAGTTACTTTTAACTAAATAAAAAAGAAATAAATAGAAATAAGGAAAGGTTTTGGTTTGATTCTTCACAAGACTAGAGTACCAGATTATAAAGGATTGAATTATAATTTATTAGAATACTTTCTAAAATTATTATGAATTATTTTCTTTCAGAAACATTATATCTTCATAAATATTAAAAAAATAAAATAAAGAAAATACTTACTCTCTTGAATGATAAGTATTCATATCAGTTATGTCTAAAGATGGAATGCTATTTAGCCATTGAATAGAATTCACTTCATCTGAAATTTTATGTATGTATGTAAATTTAAATGTAATAATTTAAATTTCTAATTATACATACAGTGAAACCCCGATTTTGAAACTATGTGTTAAGATGACCTCGTTTAGCGCTTAGTTTCTTTGGAATGTATCCCCCACATTAAACGGGGTCTTACTGTATTAAAAAAATCTTTAAACAAATAACATCTTTTATAATATAAATTCATACATGTTGCAAAATAGAAAAAAGGTACATATATTTTTTTATTCACTGTCCCATTTCACTTATTCCTATTATTTACGTGTTAAGATGACCTCGTTTAGCACTTAGTTTCTTTGGAATGTATCCCCCACATTAAATGGGGTCTTACTGTATTAAAAAAATCTTTAAACAAATAACATCTTTTATAATATAAATTCTTTAAGAGATTCTCTTAATATAGTACATATTAAGCTGAAAAACGGTCTATAAATCTTATTCAAAAAAAAATTAATTTTTCTTATTCTCATACTATTAAATTTTGAATAGTAGTGTGATTGTCATATTTTTTCAAATGATTGTTGCATCTTTTTTATTGAATGTAATCATCACTATTCTAGTATACAGTATCAAAATGAAAAGATTTTATCTTCATATTGTAATTTTTGCTTTTATTAATATTTTTAATATCTAGTTGATATCACTAATATATTTAATGTAACAAAGTATTTAAAGTATTGATAGTTTTAAGTAAAATAGTAATTCTAGATTTATGTAACTGATAACTGATATTCTTTAATAATAATAATCAATGATTTTGTACACTTAAAGAATTATGTTCTACATATACAGTGAAACCCCGATTTTGAAACTTTTCGGGGACCGGCCCGAAAAGTCGAACGAGCCGGGAAAACGCACGAAACGGGAAACTCTGATGACGTCATATTAAAAAAAGTTCGTTGAAATGTTACAAAAACTACTGTACATTATTAAATACTGTAATAGAATGCAAAAATAATATTAATTGTTTAAACTTTACGTCAGATAAATAATAGTGCACGTTATATATCGAGAAGCACGGAGTATTTTTAAATAGCGAATAATTTTGGGTGAATACAGTAATTTAAAAATTAAAAGTACGCTATACTTAATAAATCGATCATCATTAACTTAAATTTCATACAACTTGACAAAATTTTACGAGAATAAATATTTATTTAATGTAAATAACATAGTAAAAAACTTACAATGTACTGTATTTATTTTACGTTGTCTTTGAGTTCATTTTAATCAGGAAAAATTACTGTTCTTCCATCCTTACCCATACTCCACGAACGCGCAAGCCTAATCCTGTCATTCCGTTAGGTTAGTTAAGTAAGAGCGCGCAAGGCCTAAGCCTGTCATTCCGTTAGGTTAGTTAAGCTGAACGTGCAAGGCCTAAGCCTGTCATTCTGTTAGGTTAGTTAAGCCTGCGCAAGGCCTACTGCTTTTCTTCCATCCTTACCCATAAGTCCACGAGCGCGCAAGGCCTAAGATTACTGTTCTTCCATCCTTACTCATAAGTCCACGAACGCGCAAGGCCTAAGCCAATCATTCTGTTAGGTTAGTTAAGCCGAAATATCCTCATGGAATATTTTGTTCCGTTAGGTTAGTTAAGCCGAAACATCCTCATGGAATATTTTTATCTGGCGGTCGCCACTTATAGAGCCGCCATCATCACAGGCTTACCAACACCCATGATGGGGTCAACTGGAAGATTGAAGGATGGATTTTAACAGGCCGGGCCCGGATTCCTTCAGAAAAATTGGAGGAGTGGAACCACCGGATCCTCCAGAATGGTAAGGCACAGCTTTACTAGGCAGCCATCTGGCTGACTTATCTTTCCGTCAGTCCGCAGGTCCCATAGTTCTGTGAAGTGTTTGTTATCCGAACATGTGTTCATTAACTGAACATAAAAATCTTTCGAAAAAGTGTTCGTTATCCGATTTGTTCGTTATACACCATGCCAGATTATAGATTTTGGCAGACTATAGATTTTTTGAAAAACAAATTTATAGGTGTAAAATTGACAAAATATGATTAAAATGACAAGTGGATAGAGATATTTTTTAAAGACTGGATAAAATTGATGTTATTTTCTAGATAGCTACACATTTAATACGAGGAAACTTTTAATTTGAATCTTTAATCATATGTTGTGAGAGTGAATCTAATTTTCCAATATGAATCTAATTTTTGGGAAAAATGCTGTATATGAATGCAAGATCTTTCCAAATAATATCACATCAGCTGTATGGTACTATTAATACAATATCAATATACAATCAAAATAAAATATTTATTTTAACCTCAGATTACCCTAACATTAAGCTATATATATATATTCTAAACACTTAGAAGATAATCTTTTATTTCAGATATAGTATCCTTGCTTATTAACATACAATAATTAAAAATCTGTTGTTGTATATCATCATCTGTTTCTTTCATTGTAATTTCATGCATGTTTATACATACATGAACATTATACATGTTTATATCTACAGTTTAATGATGATATTTTTTTTAACATGATATAAACAATGAATGAATCCTATTCAATTAACTGCTTTTTCATACTGCACAATTATGATTAAATGAAAGTACTCCATGCAGTTTGAAAAATTCTCAAAATATTTTTATTCATTTGCTAATGTTTTTGGTATCATCATACCCTCTTCAGGCTACACACATTTTTGAAATAAGAATTTCGAATATCTAACAGCTTCATATTCTGCTATTAGATATTCGAAATTCTTATTTCAAAAATGTGTGTAATGTGAAGAGGGTACAATGGTACCGAAAATGTTAGCTAGTGAATAAAAATATTTTTTAAGAATTTTTCACAACTGCATGGAGTGCTTTCATTTAATTATAGTTGTATAAACATAGAATTTTAAAAAACTAATCATAATACAAAACTGTAGAATAAAAGTATTGTATTTAGCTGCACAGTTTCAAGAAAAATGCTAATGTTTTCGGTATCATCATACCCTCTCTTCAGGCTACACACATTTTTGAAATAAGAATTTCAAATATCTAACAGCTTCATATTCTGCTATTAGATATTCGAAATTCTTATTTCAAAAATGTGTGTAATGTGAAGAGGGTACAATGGTACCGAAAATGTTAGCTAGTGAATAAAAATATTTTTTAAGAATTTTTCACAACTGCATGGAGTGCTTTCATTTAATTATAGTTGTATAAACATAGAATTTTAAAAAACTAATCATAATACAAAACTGTAGAATAAAAGTATTGTATTTAGCTGCACAGTTTCAAGAAAAATATAGGTAGGCCCAGGTTTTATAATGTCCAGTTAAAGTTCCTTCAGCTTTAGTCAAAAGTTACTGTATCTGCTTTAAAATTGTTAAATAAATGCTAATTGGTAGTTACTAATGTTAAACTATCTATTCTAATAAAAACTGGAAAAATTTTTACATTATTTCTTTCACAACTTTTTGTTCGTTATATGAGATTGGAGAAAACATGATATTTTTGTATGAAATCTTAGCCATCCAACAAAATATTTGTTATTTTTTGACAATGGCAAGCTTTATGAATAAAATAAGCTAAGAATAAAGAAAATATGATCATATTTTAAATAATTATCGACAAAAAATGAAGTGTTATGCAAATTTTCATTAAGTTATATCATATAATTAATCAAAAAGTAACACAATTTATTAAAATATTGTCATTTTTTTAATAAAATATATTTATTAGCATGTTTTCCTTCATTTCAATAATTTTTACTTTAATTTTTTAAAAATTGTTGAATTTATAACCAAAAACATAGCAGATATGAAAATCGTTCACTGTCATACATAAACAGCTATAACATTTTCTACTTTGCTTTAATTGACCTCCAGATGCTTTGTTGACACCCACATCACATCCAGTACTGATCACATCACATGCAGCACAGCAGGAAATAGCAGCAAAGCCTATTTTAGACTTTGCTGCTATTTCCTGAAAAACAACTGGCTGCCATAAAACAATAAAAGTGCCCCACCCCTTTTTATAGCTTGAGATTGTTTACAATTAGGATTTTCTCATATTTTACTTAATTATCAGTAAAAGCAAAGCAATAAATGAACAAATAAGTAACAAAAATATTGTTTATTTTAATAGAATTAACTAAAATTTTTGTATTATCAGCAACATTTTTTTTTTCAGTTTTATGAATTTTATAGCTCATCATACTAAAATTCCATGTTTTATTTGAAATTTCAAAAATAAATTTATCTCACCCCAAAACCAATATAAGATTACTAAAATATAATAGAATAAAAAGCAGAATCAATAAGATTGGATGAAAAATAATCAAAATTCTACTAATACAATCCATTCACATTTTCTATCTTTAAAACATAATTCAAAAACAAATTTCGGCAATCAAAAAATTTAGGACCTATCATCAGAGGCAAAGATAGCTGCTCTGCATAACTTAGGATTAAATTTTTTTTAATTGCTTTTTTTATATCTTTTTTATTTCACTTCCATGTGTGTATACACATCAACAGACCTCAATGGGTTAAAAGGAAAAGTTCCCTCCCTATAATTTGTTTACAATCACCCATATATCATAATCTTTATTTTACTAGGGGATTTACGTGATTCAAATAATTCTAAACTAGCCAAACTTCCCCCAGCAGTTTATTTTTGAATTAACTGCCAAATTAATAATTATTAATTTACATTTAGACTAAGATGGCGCCATCTATTATTTGATAATTGAACTTTAATTTTTACTAATTTCCCGAAATTAAAAATTTGCCTTGGCCTGGAATTGAACCAGGGACGTCGGGTTACCGTCCCGACGCCTTACCAGCTAGACTACCAAGGCTCCGGCAGACCTTCATTTTCAGGATGTATATAATTTAGAGATTATCAGACTTATGCCGACACCAGCACTCCCGGACAGGCTAGACCTAGCCACGAGCCCTCTATTGGCTGACTTGAGCCAAGTCTGCCTGCCCGGATTTGCCATAGAGGGCCCGTGGCTAGGTCTATCTCGCCCAGGAGCACTAGTGTCGGCATAAGTCCGATAATCTCTAAATTATATACATCCCAAAATTGAAGGTCTGCCGAGCCTTGGTAGTCTAGCTGGTAAGGCGTCGGGACGATAACCTAAAGTCCCTGGTTCGATTCCACACCAAAACAAATTTTTAATTTCGGGAAATTAGTAAAAATTAAAGTTCAATTATTAAATAATAGATGGCCCATCTTAGTCTAAATGTAAATTAATAATTATTAATCCGACAGATGGTGGCACCGTAGCGTAAATTTAAAAATAATTATTAATTTGGCAGTTATTCAAAAAATAACCGATTTGAAGTTTGGCTAGTTTAGAATTATTTCACCCATATATTTCCATTTATTAAAGATTTTATTATATGTTATTATTTTGTTTATTTTACTTCATGTTGATGATGATTATTATTATTTACATATTTTGCCTCTCTGCCAAACCACTTTCTGTTATTGGCTGTTTAGCTGTCAATCATCCTTTTTGGAAATGGCAAATTAAATGCATTTATCTCTTAAAAATAGAATGATTAATAGAATTATTTTATTGTTTTTGCAAGGACTCATTGCTTTTCAGTTTGTATAGTATTAAAAAATTGTTTAGGATGTTTTGTATGCAAAATAGTAGTTAAAAATATATATATATATATAAGATCGGAAGAGCGTCGTGTAGGGAAAGAGAGTTGATGTTTTGATGTACATCAAAACATCAATGGCAGCTCCAGAAAACAGTGGCATGATAGTGCGGGGAAATTTGAAAATATGCTCCTGAAATTCATGCCGGAATACTGAATAATCCGGATTTTTGAATGTCAACCTGTACTAAAATTATTCACATCAGAAATTCACTGCTGTTTAAAAAATTCATTTCTGCCCTCCTCAGTTGTATGTGTGAATTTTCCAAATTAAAATTTAAACAATTCTTCATAAATAAACCTTGATTGTTGCCATTCCAGTAAAATATTTAGTGTTCCAGTAAAATTAATCATACAAATCACTTTTATTAATCATTATATTATAATTGTGGTTCTGTTTATCAAAATTTTGCAAAAGTTTTCTAAATAGTGTTATATTAAAATTTTTTATTCTTGCTTTGCTTCATAAATAACAATCATATTTTACCAGTTAGCATTTAAGAGTTTATTAATTGATAAAATATTTATATATTTTAGTGATTAATAAATTTTTAAAAGTTATTGGATAGAGGCTACTTTTTACTTATGTTTATCCATTATGAAATAGATTAAGTTATACACTCAATTCCTCTGTATGCAGATGTTTAGTTCTCTAGAAACCTTGAACACATTAAATTTGCTCAAATGGAGATTAAAAAACTATATGAATTAATAAATTAAATTCCAGTTTTGTATAAAATTATGTTTATGGGCATGTTTATATTAGAAAATTTATTATTATTTCATTTCTTACTTTAATTTACAAGAATTTTAAATAATAAATGTAAGTTATACAAAACTTTATGAAACATTGGATTAATATTTGGCATTTTACAAATTTCTTTATAATAAAATTGATTAAAAAACAAAAGTATCATAAATATTGTTATTTCTTTATTAAAATATAAAAATAAAACAATATATTTCAGTGTTTGCAGAATTTCTAATCATGTTTATTTATTTCAAATCAAGAATCTCTTACAAAATCATTAAGGATACAATTTCTTTACCTTTGTATCTCATAAAAACATTATAGATTTTTAAAACTATTATCAGCTGAATAAGTTTTCCTAAAGTGCAATTTCCAAAATACGCTAGATCTTTATTTACATAGTTATTTCATTCCAAAAATTTTTGTGTGAAATTGAAAATATTAGAAGGTTAACAGTATTTAAATTTGATATATATAAATATATGAAATTGATAAACAGAATGCCTAGATGAAAATCATTCATATGAATTATAAAATATTTTTTATCAAAAATAAAATGATGTAATAAACTTTTTCTTTGGATTTTAGTTATTCAGTATAAAAAAAAGGCTTACCTAATATTTGAAATCACAAAAATTGTAAACTATATAAATTGGAGAGCTATTATATATGTTTTTAAGATATTTTCAAAATCATTGCCAAACTAACATAGCAGTTTGTTCAAAATTTGCTAAAGGACAAACTTAATTTTCCTAATACAGCTGAGAACTAATCCAAAATGCCTGGGACCAAGAATGTTTAGATTTTGGAATACTTGATATGGCAAAGTTGAAGAATAGTGAAAAAAAATTGATTATCAGATTTGTTTTGGCATTTGTAATATAAACAATCTAGCTGAAAATAAGTAGTCATAGACACCTAGTATTGACAATGTTTGATGGTTTACTGAATAATGACACTGTGTCACAGTTGTAAATGCACTATTGTATCATTTTTCAAATAGGCACAAATAGTGAGTCATAACACTATCTCAAAGGATCCCTGCTATGAGAGCAAAGTTACAGATTTTGGAATTCAGATTGGGAATATAACCTATACTAGAAATTCAGTTCTATATTAGAAATAATCTTCAAATCTTAATCTATCAGTTCAAAAATACATGACTAGAAATAACATAGTTGAGAAAAATAATTGAATTATTAAAATTAATTACACAAAAACAAATATGTTACTGAATTTAAATCTAAAGAATAAATTCTTAAAAAACAAAAAAGATACAACAAAATATAACACTTGCAAAATGAATGTTTAAGAAATGATCTAGTTCAGTATGAAAATAAAATTAAACAAGTTAATAAAAAATAATTTGTAATAAATTAATCCATAATTCTTTTAGTCTAGATCAGGGCTTCCCAAACTGTGGCCTATGAGTCTTCTCCAACCTGCAAGAACTTTTTATCTGGTCCATAAGATTTTATACAACCTACTGATATTTGTTCATAAGAAACAAATATCAGTAGGTTGTATAAAAATAAAATTGTATGAAATTAAATAACAATTGGAAAATATCAAAAATTATTATAAACATTCTCAATGTTTATTTCTAAATTTGATAAATAATGTCATAATTCTTTGAAAAATACTTCATTGTACTTAAAATACTAGCAGCAGGCAAGTTAAATAATAATAGTATTCTGGGCACTGCTATGTTGTGTCATAGGATAATTAGATTAACCTATCTGGATTGGTATTACATTATTGCCATACCAACCCAGATCCTTTTCAATGAATTGTCTCCTACAACTGTCTCAATCTGTCACAATAGTGGGCAGCATTAATTCTCTCTCTCTTGGTAAGGAAATCAACAAGAAGCATGCTTTTGGAGTCTAAGGGCCGATTGTTTAAACGCATTCTAGAGCTTGGCCACGGTCTGAACCATGGTTTTATAAAATTTGCATTGTATAAACGAAGCGTATTAGCAGGCGCGACTCAGACGAGGACTAGAAAACTGGTTCTAAAGTACATTTCTAGACCGTGTCTTCTTGCGCATGCATTAAATTTTTATGATTTGTAGAATCCTCCATATTTAATTTGAATTATTATTGAGTGAAATATAATTTAAACAATATATTAAATGCTTTGAGTGTAATTTAAAACTTTCTTCATTTCTTCACTTCGAACTTCCGCCATATTACTGACGTCATCAATAGAGCTCCAGATACTGATTGGCTGAAAATTTTCAAACGACGGGGATGCATAGGAACTGTAGTAACAGCCAAGAATTAGCCACCGACCGGTATAGTCAACGTCTTTGCAATGCTCGTAAAACCGCGATTTATCTGAACACCATCTAGACCCAGTTTTTGTTATAAATCGTGGATTATAGAAACTTCGTTTAAACAATCGGCCCTAAAAGATTGTTGCCATGACTTTCTTTGCTGGTGGAATTGTTTTGAATTTCTTGGTAGTGGACAATGCATGTTTTTGTCGTGGATAAAGCTTGGTCTCCAGTGTCACAAGATGCACCCATGTTTCATTCGCTGTCCCAATACAATGCATGAATTGCACTCCTCACAGAATTGCACCAAGAACATGAGAGAGAATACTATAGTCTGTCTCAGGTTGAGTTGAGAGCTATGAAGATCATCGATTGGCAAAGCACCCACAATGTATCATTCCGCTGCTAGAAGTTGATTTATACGGAGTATATTTCGAAATTTTTCATTGTTTTATTTTCTAGTAATCAATTGCTGATAAATAATAATAAACATTTTTTTAATTACTTTTAAAGAGATTTATTTATTCATATAAAAGTAAATTCAAATTATTTTACATAAATTATAAGGTACTCATTAAATATAATAGTTTGTATCAGTATTTGCTTGAAAATTAATTTAATTTAATTTTTCATGGGATATTTTTAGCAAAAGATTATAGATTAATATATAAAATTAATTTTTGTTTTAAAATGTTTTTACATTAATCTTTTTTTTGAATTAGATTTATTAATTCTGGAACAAATTTACTTTAGCTTTTATTATAAATTAAATATAGGAGAAGAGATTATATTAAAAAGATATTTATTTAAAATACTGAGAGAGAAAAAAAAAATTATTTTCTCTTTTAAATAATTCATTTTGTCATTGAATATATAATGGCTGTTTTTAATTATATTTTAGAAATAAATTTAAGGAATTAATTTAGAATTGCTATTGATTAGATTTATATGATGAATAATGTAGAATATCTTGTAAACTTAATCTTGTATAGTATTTTTAAAAATATAAGAACAAAATTATTTTAAATTAATTGTCAATAAAAAAATTGCATTTATAGAAGAATTTTTTGAAAAATTTGAGAGATTAAATTTTATAGTTATATACTCTTTGAGAAATACTGTATATTTTAATTTTTAATATGTTTTTAATTTATTTATTGCTTTTTATATATTATATAAATTCAATTAAGTAAATAGCATCTAATTCAATATATAAATAATAAATAGTTCTATATTGTGTAAATAATAAATAAATCTAAAATTTTATTTATAGTAAATCTTATGAATTTCATTGTTTTGAACAAAATCTTGTAATGATTGTGAAATTCTCAATAAGCAGGTGATATTTTTTGTTGAAGTATTCTATAATGAAATACTGTCAAATACATAAAATGACATTATTCTAAAAATCTTGATTATATTTTATGATAGTTTTACTACAAGATTATTCTCTTTGCTAAATCCAAACATATTATTTAGAAATTTTAATAATTTCATTTGAATGAAAAGATAAAATTGTTACTTATCATTAATTTTTAATAAAGGATAAACTGTAATTATAAACAAATATTATTTTATTAATAAAGAACAAACAATTTTTTTAAATAAATTCATGAAACTTATGCATTTCTGTTCTATGTAATTACAAAATACAATCAGAGTATTTAATGTCAGATAACTTATACAGGCAGTCCTTGATTTATGACCACTCTTGACATATAGCCAACTCATATTTATGACAATAATATCATCAATAAATTCTGCTTTTGGTCAATTTTTTTACTCAATGGTCTGATATATGGAAAATGTCTCTTTTTCTGTCTGATTCTTGTAGTTTTGTTTTCTTTATGTTTATTAAGATGATATATAGTGTCCTACAAAATATTAGCACTAAGAAATCCATAAATTTTGAGCATTTCTGAGAAGTGTGTAATTTAAGTAACTTTTGGTAATTACTTTCATTTAAAAGAAAAATTTTCTTCTAAGCTAAAATTATTGATATATGGCATCTAAGACTTTGAGTAATGGTTTTAGTTTTTATGCTTTCATAATTTAAAATAAAGGAAATAAATTATTCTTAAATATTTAATGTTAACAATTTAAATATAACACTAGTAGCAGTTGAGAAAAAACTTTATTTAAACATGCAAACGTTTTCGGCACAACTGCCATCTTCAGGCTACAGAAATTAAAAGTCTTTAATTTGTGTAGCCTGAAGATGGCTGTTGTGCCAAAAACGTTTGCACATTTAAATAAAGTTTTTTCTCAACTGCTACTAGTGCTATATTTAAATTGTTATCACTGCTTAAACTCTTATACAAGGTTTAAAGCAAATTGAGTGATCTTAAATATCTATTTGACTATTTTGAATTATTATAAAGTTTTTCTATATTTAAATTGTTAACCTTGTATAAGAGTTTAAGCAGTGATTAAAGCAAATTGAGTGATCTTAAATATCTATTTGACTATTTTGAATTATTATAAAGTTTATAAGTATAATAATTACATTAAAAATAATTGTGAAATTGCCACTTTTAATTGATAGTTTATAAATATTACTAAATATTATAAATATAAACAATAAAATATTTGAATTCAATTAAAACATTTAAAATAAAGATGGTTCAGTCATTTTAATTATATTGTTTAAAATATAAGTTATTTAGTGAATTGTATTATTTAAATAACAGCGTGCATCACAAATTCGATGTGTTCCCTTTACTGGAGAATCAACTGACTCATCTGATAATGAAGATACTCGAATAACTATTGCTACAACATCATCTCATACAACCAGTGGAGAGACAGAATCTAGTGCATCAACAGGTAGTCCTAGTAGAGGTGGAAAAACAGGAGATAGTTTGTCTGATTCACCAGCAAAGAAAAGTTGTCCATCTCCAACCAAATCAGTAAAACGAGGTGAAAAGATTGTTTTGGTAACTCTTAATAATTTTTAATGGAACATTATAATATATAATATGTATTTCTTACAAACCAATATATGAATAATAAAAAATTTTCACTAGATACTTCAACTGAATCCGTTTTATCAGATGATTATGCAATACCTCCTGATGCTCTTTCTGCTGACACACTTAGTGTGGATTCAATAGAACATCCTTCTTTAAGAATACCTCCAACACGAATTTCTTCAAAAAGAGTATTTATACATATTTTTTATATATTTAAAATTATAGCAAAATCTAAATACATGATCATTCTCTTAATGTACTATTCTCACTAAAATTATTTATAATGATAGATATTCAATATTTTCATAATTACCAGAGATACCTCAGAATTAAATCAATAGATATTTTAAGACTTTGATTCCATACTTGTGTTATTTATCACATCAACAATGGTATCAGTATATATTCCTCTGCATCACAAAATTTTATTACTAAAATTGTTACTACTTATAATCATGTGATATCAGAAATTACCAAATTAATACAACAGGGCTACATAACTAATACAGTGACAAATGATTTGGAATTTGATGGCATAATAGTTTTGATTTTTCACAGATATTGTGCCATCAAGACTTGAATTCAATAAATACATATTAGGTATTCTTCCTTCCAATCACATCCTATACAACATTCTGCATGTTTCAGTCTCTTACATTCCAAAGTAAGGAACACTTTTAGAAATTTTTTATTATTGCTGCTTTTCATTATATTGCCTTAGGGTTTCAATCTGATTTCTTCAGTTTTTCAAGGTACTGCTATTATACAATAAATAATAAAAAAATTATATAAAAACCTTAATGTCAATATTGCAAAAGCTTAAAAAATAATGTTTTGAAATTTTTTGAAGCCCTGAATTAGTCTTAAAAAAAGAATAAGTGAAAAGTTGTTAATATCAATGTATTTAACATCATATTTATCAGGTCATCACAAAAGTAATATTATTTTTTATACTATACTTGTTCAAATGTGTCTCAGCTTGTCTAAACATGAATTTTTAAAGCTTTCAGAAAGTTGAAAGAATATTATTACAGGTAGGCCTCGATTGTCTCAGCTTGTCTAAACATGAATTTTTAAAGCTTTCAGAAAGTTGAAAGAATATTATTACAGGTAGGCCTCGATTAGCGCGAATAATTGGTTCCACGAATTTCTCGCGCTAATCGAATTCGCACTAATCGAA